>BMAW01029545.1:134008-201749 GCA_019974015.1 Nephila pilipes | reverse complement strand
TGCATTTAAATTTAAAATACTTTTAATAATATGCTGAATACTTTTATGGTTTTTGTCAAAAATATTACTTGATTAAGGTGAACACAAAATATGAAAATAAATCTACAGTAGCAAATATATATAGTTAAAAACTTACATTTACAATTAGTACAAAAACAACTAAGCATTTATATTGAATTAGATTAGCTAGATATTTTTAAGTTTATTTGTGTGGTTTAAAGAAATAAACTTGCAAAAATTCTTAATGGACTTCTGAGTTGGTTGTTTTTTTAACTGACTGCAACTACTGGTGGGCAAAATAGTGCTGTTAAAGGCACCAGAATATATTCACAGAAATGTAACACTTTTTGATTTAAGTTGTAGTTCCTGTGTAAGTTTTTATCATTTTAAATACAGGTAATATGTATATATATATATATATATATATGTGTGTGTGTGTGTGTGTAATGATTTCACTGAAATTTAATTTTCTAATTTTTCCTATACTTCAACTATCATAGATGGAACTTAATCTTATTTTCTGATACAAATTTATTTCAGCTTCTATTTCATGTGAGCACAAGCTATGAATTTTCATGAATTGGCAATCTCCCATGGTTTCAAACATGTAGGGATAATCCCTACTAGATTTTTTATCTGCAGATAAAATACCTAAAGATCCCCAAATCTATTGTATCTTATTAAGAAACTCATAAGGTTCTGAAATATTTAAAGTTTTTTTATTGAGCTATGACTGAAGTAAAATATTTTTTTAATCAATTTAAAAATTTAGGTTTCATTAATATATATATGTGTAGGGACTATGCTTGATTTTTTCGCATTGAATTGTAAGTTGAAAAATCTGAAAATGTTCAATGTGTTTGAAAATTTTTATGAACCATTGGTAGGGTTAAAATTCGGTAATTCCCACCCTTTTTTATTTTGAAGTATATCACTGATGCACATTGTCAGTAACAAATATAAATAAATTATACATAATTAATGTCAATCTAGAAAGAATAGTGAGTTATTGGTGATAGATCTCATATTTTAATCTATGCAATGCCTGTTTGTTCCTCATTCAACAAAATATTCTCCACTTTTCTGTGAAGATTTTAAAAACTAATTTAACATGCAGCAGCCTTTAATAATCCACATGTTGGTTTTCAGTTTCATAAATCAACTTATGATCCTCTGAGAGAGATGGCCTTATGAAATCTCACAAGCAAGCTGTTTTACTAATCCAATTAACAAACAAATGAATTAAGCTGGGTCCTTCAGAAAAAATCAGTAAATTGAATTTATATATAACTATGATATGCTTAACATTCTTTTTTAGACAATTTGCTTTAGAATGTATGTCAGAAAAAAATCATCACAACATGAGATTTTTTTTATAAAGCAACATTGCACAGCAATTCTTGGAAAATATTGGACAATATAAATACATAAAAATAATAATAATAACACTACTTGGAAATATTTAGTCAAAGTTTAAAGATAAATGAATAAAAAGAAGGAAACAATTTTTAAAATGTCTCATTTGAACAAATAGCATATATATAAGCATAAAACTTACTATCTTTTAGAACGTAATCCATGTGAACTACAGATATATTTTCAGGATAAAGTTTCTTTAATTCAATAAGTGAAAGATAATGAGTAACAAACAATGTAAAACATCTAGCCTGAAAAATAAAAATAAAAGAGGTTATTTTAATAGAAGTTAAAAGATTTTTTTTTAAAAGAAGGGGAGGGGGAGACATCAATATTTATGTGACATTACATATTTAAAATTGAAACTTTTCTCACTTATTATAAAAAGTTTAATATTTTTTTTATCTTCTCATTTGTTCAAATCACCAATTTTCACTAATCCTATGTACTTTTAGTCTGTATTTTACAAGCTTTATTGATGTTCCTGAGCGCAATGAATAAAATATTAAATCTATGCTAAATGTATCTGAAAAGAATTGGTGTATTGCAATAATTTTTTTAGTTAATAATTTTTTTTTCTAGTTTTACAGATTACAGATATTTTAGTATTCACATAATTTTGTTTATGATAATTTTTAAGCATCTGATAAAGGTGTAGAAATCATGTATAGAAAAACTACCAAATCTGGCAAATATTTAAAAACTATATAAGTCCAAAAATGTGTCAAAACTATCTATTCCAGACATATAAACATTTTTATAGCCTTTTAGAAATACATTTACTTTTGTTATAAAAAATACTGAATCAATGAAATAGTTTCACATTTTCAGATCTCAAAATTAGGCGAAAATTTGCTAACATATGTTGTTTACCAAATTATTAATTACAAAAAGATTTTTAGGGGAGCATTTCAAATGTATAAAATTTATAAAAGTAAGGTCAATGGATAAATTTTGCATATTTCACAATGATATTTCAAAAATAGAAGGTCAGGAGATTTCTGTTATAGAAAACAGCAGTATTTACAGAGACCTAAAACAAACCTAGCAGAAAAAAAAAAGTTTCATTGCCATTACAAGTATGGCAAAATTTATGCTAGAGGAAGGAAGCATTGTAAAATCTTCTATTTTCAAAGAAAAAACAAAGGAATTTTATGGGACAAGTTTTCAGTAACTAGGGGAGTAGGAAGGACATTTTCTGTGAATGGAAAAAGCCGTTTGGTACCATGTCTGAGACGCCAAATCATAATTCAGCATGTTGGAGCACTAAAAAAAAAAATTTTTAATTCTATATTGGCAGTTCCTCAACTGCTGATTACCACACATTTGTTCCTGATACTAATAAAATTTTGATTTCAAATTAATTTAATTATGGAACTGTCTCAAATTAATGATTTATATTTTACTAATTATATGATGAGAGGGTTAAATTTAAACTTTTAAAATTAGATACCTTGTAATTTTATGCCATTGACTATGAAAAAAGTTAACTGGATTTCATTTAAATACCCAACCTACTTGAGACAAATTCAAGTTTACAATGAATATATTTTTTAGAATTTTCCAAAAATAAAGTTGGTTGAAAATGAACTTTGATGAGTTATGAATATCATTTGTTCTGTGCTGCACTACAGATATTAAAAACTGTCCATTGGAGAAAAAATTTTGTACAATTTTCTAACAGAGGGAATGAAATATTTATAAATTAGTGTAATATTATCTCCTAGGAATTAAAGCAGCTTTTGTGTTTTTAGTTTAATGTGGACCAGTTATGAAACTAAAATTACTGAATTAAAATTTGAAATTCATATAAATTACCAAATATAATTTTAATTATATTTTATTAATTATACTTGAGATTTTTATGAAAACATCTAATAAAAAAAAAAATTCCCAAAAAAAGTGTGTGATGTATGGTACTAAACTTGTTTTAATAGAATTTTCCTTTAAGCATATCTTATCGATATCTCATTTTATTTCTGTTTTGTTTAAATTTTAGTCGATGCATACACTAAACAAAAGGTACTATCACTATCATAATCAATTTATTAGTTTTAATTAAAATATTTCCCTCTGTAAATGTGTTCCAATTTTCAATTTTTTTAAAAGTGGCCAACTTAACAAATAGCCTAGATTCAAAAGTACTAAAATGTTGTGTGACACAGCCTATTTTCATTAAGTATATACAAATCTCCCATTTTTGCGAAATTACTTGTTTTATTCATGCAGGTATACAAGATGAAATTATAGGATAAAAGAGCAAAAGTATCATAAAATTGAATGAAACGTACAATTTGACATCAATAAATATTTTGTGTTTGTTTTAATAATGTATACTCATCAATTTAGTCAATACAATTTCAAAGCATCTGATACATGTGTTAAACTCAAATGTAGAAAAATTAATGAGTTTATTACCTAAGCCTTCTTAACACCCAAAACCAACTTTTTGTAAGAATATATAAACATTGGTAAAATTTCTTATTTCAAAACTTTATTATAAATCATAAATGAATAAACTGCAAATAAAAGAATACAGTATTCATAATTTTTTAAAGTAATGCCAAGAAAATATTGGATTTTATGAAATGCTTGAGTACATATATTTTAAACATTCATCAATTATTCAATAAAGGCATAAAATTATATTGAAAACTGCATTAATTTATCTCAACAATATGTTTCACTATAACAACTGCAAAAGGATAAAACATTTTGAATAAGATCATCCATTAAAATTTTTAAATGAGCCTGTAAAAAAATAAAATTTCCTCCAGTCCATCAAATTTAAAGAAAAACTTTTTTTATTCATCGAAATAATTCATTTAAAAAAACTTATGAGTATTTGAAAGAACCTTATCCCTAATTTTAATCAATTGACAGCAATTTAAGGACTTAAAAAAAATAATAAACTAAACTAAAAGTATTTAAAATGTAATTAACTATATACAAATCTATTTATAAATCAAACAATATCTGTACATTTGCTTCATAATAATAATCATATACAAAGAAAATATGAATATAAGAAATTACTGCTTTGAATACAGAGAAATAATTTTCTTTTAAGGTTAGAGAGATTAAAAATGCATTTTGTCTTATTGCTAAGTTGAAAATAAAGATTTAAGTTATTTACCTCATGGATCAAATGGTGCAAAGTAGAATAAGCAATTGCTGCTCCATCATTTGTACTTGTTCCACGTCCTAATTCATCAAGAATCACAAGAGATTTAGAAGTAATATTGGCCAATATTTCAGAAGTTTCACTCATTTCAACCATAAATGTACTTTTCCCTTGTTCCATAACAACATCTGAACCCATTCTATAAGTTGCAACAAATAATTGTAGAAAAATTCAATAATAATTCACCCCACCCCCCGAGAAAAAAAACAATGCCAGTTATATAAAAGGAATGTTTAAAAATCTGCTTTAAAATTGAAAAAAGTTATGCATATATTTTTTTTATATCTAAAATAAAAGGTGAAATTTGACTCTATAATCCAGCTCAGCCAGAACGGATTAATGTTTTTTCCCTCCTGAATGTAAAGGTAGGTTAATTTGTTAAGAGAGACGCTTACCTCTTTATGTGTCCATGATATATTTCTCTAATGAAAGGCAACAAAATTTATTTTTAGGCAACAAAACCTGTTGTGAAGATAGTGCTTTACATAACTTTAGCAGTATATCAGTTGCAGTGAGGTCCGAGAAGGATAAGATGTGTAATAAAGAAATTGAGTATTAATTTTTTTCAGAAATTCATGTATTAGTGATAACGTATTTATAGCATCAGAAATGTGATCAACGGATAATTTAAATTTGATGATGAGAGAGAGAGAGAGTTGAATTAGTTAGGATGGTTAATGTAAATCTTATTTTCTTGATCTGTAGTGGTTCTTTAGCAAATGTAGATTATTAACCATGCCAGAAATTGAAAAATGCACACTTAAACATAAAGTTATCAGAAGTAGTGTCATTAAAGTTATGAGCAAAATAGAAAATTTTATCAATAAATCAAGAAATGAAGAACCTAAAATTGAAGTATATACCTTAAAGGAGTTTAAACAACGAATTGAAAGAAATTTCAATTTTTCGGCGATAGAATCAAAAGTGATGAGCTCTGATATATTTTCAGATCAAATCATTCTTTGAAAACAAAAATGACTAACCAAATCGATAATTGGATTAACAAAGAATTGAATGAAATAAGTGCAGTTTTGAATTCATTTGCAAGAAGTAATTAAAATCCATTAAATTCAAGTATTAGAGATGGAAAATCTGTTACATTTCCTAAAATAAGTATTGATAAATTTTGTGGTGATCTAGTTTGATGATTAAAATTCTTTAGACAGTTTAAAAGTGCAATAGAAAGAAAATTCCATTGAAAAAAGAAAAACCCCTTACCTGACATAAATAGAATCAAAAAGGGGCACATTAGCCATTTCAGCAGGAACATAACTACCCATATGAGCCATAACTGCAATTAAACCTAACTGACGTACATATGTACTTTTCCCACCCATGTTGGGACCAGTGACAATCATGCACCTTTTCCGTTTCTGAAGGGAGAAAAAAAAAAGATTATATGTTGTAACACTAAATTTGATTATAATTTGCAATTACACATCATTCTCATAAAAACAGTGTGATTTAAAAAAATGCATATTCTGATCACATTAATTGTTTATTGCAAATACAAAGGTTTACAATTTACAGAGTTCTTAGGATTATAAGTGATGAACTTCAACCTAAATCATTGCATTAAACTAAATTATAACTGTAGCATAAAGCTAGAGAAAATTCAAACAGAAATCTAATTTATTAGTAAATACAAAAAATTAGACAAAAAAATTTGCAAGGAAAAAAATAGCATAAATATTTTATCATTTAGTGGTAGAAAAAATCATTTGCTATAAAGTGGGAATAATATAGACAAACAGAAATTTTAGAAAGTACAGGTGGAAATATGATTACTATTTTTTTTACAGGGTGAAATAACTAAATATGAAAAGAAAAATATTTTGCATTTTGGCATAAATTTTATTTAAAATAAAAAGTGCATTTTTTTTTGAAATAATAAATTAAAATTATAGGAAATTCATAAATTTTTTAATATAAAATTATACAAATACATTTATATGTGATACTTTTACTAAGAATGAAAAAATATTATCATGAAGTTTTTATCATTTGAAAATAATTGCAGCACTGAAACATTTACAAATCTATAGTTCACAACAAAAGTAATTAATAATATAGTGAATTCATTATGTAATTCTTTATGCCAATTTTTAAAATTAAATATTTTAAACAAAAATAAAAATTGATTTCATTAATTGGGGATTTGTGAGAAAAAGGAATTCTATAAATCCATTTAATGACTTTGTTATAGTTAAAGTTTCCTACATGGTTAAATGTTAAAAAATAATTAAAAAAAGATTTAAATTGTCCATCAATATATATATATCAACAAATTTTTATTGTTTCCTGTTAATGTTTAATTATTTGCTACATTTAAATAATATAATTTTTTTAAACTTAAAAAATTAATCAACATCTTCAGTACCTTACATCTATCTTAGAGCTTCAAGAGACTGATTAAACTGACAATCATCGATGGTCACGAAATAAAATTATTAAATTTTATTGCAACATACAAAAATTTAAAAAAAAAATTCATACTTATTTTATACCACAGTTTATGAAAACTCACATTCAAATTTACATCATTTGCAACAAACTGATTTCCTTCCCCCATAATTTTTGTAATCACTGGATGACAACCTTGGTGAATATCGAAAGTTGCTTCACTTGCATCCATGAGTGAAGGCCTGAAAGACAATTTCGTAATTAAAATTAATTTTATCAAAACACATTAAAAACTAATTATCATATATATGACATGTTCCTTTAAAAAGATGCAAAAATGGCACACTCACAAATCTAAAAAAACTACAATAAATGATGAATAAATATTTTGAACACTTTTTATACAATTTACAGAATACCAAAACTTGGCAAATAAGATAAAAAAATATTATATATAATATACATCCTTTAGCACAAAATACAAATTTAATTACTGAACCCCTTTTCTCTCAGCACAATGTGATTTTATGTGACCCTGCTACCCCAAAATCCAAGTATGCATTATAAGAGTGTGTGTAATTTGTTTATGACAGAAATAAGTAATTTTCAAATATTCCATACTATTTTTATACAATACTTAAGGTACACTTTCAAAACTTTTAGACTGATGTATGATATAAAGTAGAGTTGAAAAAAAACTCCTATTAATTTCCCTTTTAAATGTACAAAATTCTAAGAACAAAATGTAATAGCTCGAAATAAATATTTTTATACAAAGCATAACAACTTTTAAGTTGCAATTTTTTTAAAAAAATTACAGCCAATCTATTTAAACATACATCAACTACAATAAATATAAAATTCTAAAATGCACAGACATTAAAAAATTCAGCAATAAATTATGTAACTAATAGATAATGCCATTCAAATAGAGAATTATAATATTTACATGTGCACATTATAAATACAGAGCTTATGTAAAATCCTAATGACAGGGAAAGTTGATTTGATTTCTTGTCAATTAGCAAAAGTTGATGCAATTCGAGCAAAATTAATTCATTCTTCAATATTTTATTTTATTGTTTTGAAAAGGGTAGTTTCTGTTCTACTAGAAACTGTAATAATGAAAATTTTCTTTCTGGAATTTTTAAATGGCTATAAATAAGATTATACAAAGCCATGTGTTTTGAGACCCCATTGTTATAGTAATAAGAAGAGAAATAAAATAGGAAGAACTGTGTTTGATTTTTTTTTCTTTTCCATTACTGGCAAAATATTGCATCTTTTGGTGACATTTTCTAGTTTGGCAAAAATGGTAGAAGGGATATCACACAAGTATCAAACACAAATCATAATGCGTATTTTACTGGAAAAGAAAAATATTAGCAGAATACATCAGACTTGAAATTATTAATATTTGATTACAATTCTGAATTAAATATAATTTAGACATTTTAACAATTTGAATCATGAATTACATTATGCTGTATGCACATTCAGATGTAAACAGAGAACACTGATTCATGTATATACATAAAATATCTTAAAACATTAATTCAAGTATATAAAGAATCAAAGGGAAGGAAAAATTCATTAATGTCATATTTTTTAAGAAATTCTGATGAATACTTGAGCTCCAAATTTTTGGTTTTATATGACAAAATACATTAGTTAAATATTTATTGCTAATTCATTGGAGACCAGTTCAATAAGTAAATAAAAAAAAAATTAAATTTCCCTTTAACAAGATACCTCGAATATATATATATATATATATTTATATACACTAAAATTTTTTAAGTAAATGAAAATTTATTGAGCCTACATTGTACTGGAATGCATTTGAAAATTATTTTGATTTTAGTACCTAAATAAATCTATATTAGCACTCTGAGAAAAACTTTAAAAAGTTTCATAACTTATTTCTATTTTAGAAAATTTTCACTTATATTTATTCTATTTTAACCTATATTTATACCATTTCATAATATTAAGAAACATCTATCACACATAATTTTTACAGTGTATTAATTTATGCTGAACACAGACTTTCTACAGCAAGATAAATAATGGAGTGAAGAGCTATTTTAGAAAATATGTAATACATTTGAATAGTATAATTTTTATATTTTTACGAAGTATATAGAACTTAGAACCACTATTCTTTGCTTGTTCTATACTCTTCTATATAAAGCATTATATAAAAGAGTAAAGAAGTTAATATTAAGTACCAGCACTGGCTTGTTACAGTATCGTGTGTAGCCCTTTGTTATAGTTTTTCAAACTTTTGTAATGAAAAATTGATTTCCTTTTACTGTCATTGTCTAAAATGGAATAGTGAGGCTTAAATACTCAAATGATTTTCACTGTGTTATGTTTTTAAAATAGATTTATAAATTTGAATTCAACTGCAGTTGAAAGCTACTCTTGATTTGTGTGTTCCATTAATGATCGAGGTTATTTTTTTATGTCACTATTTTAGAATATACACAGATTTTTGCACCTAACTCTTGACAAAATATTTTTTTAATGATGATTGTTGTGTTCTCATTTCTTTTCCAAATGTAGTTTAAAAGATTCAGAGTTATTTGAAGATTTCTAATTTCCTCAACAGGAAAATATGGTGCTTTAAAAATTTGCAAAATTTATACAATCTGACCCTATTAACATGCAGTGGTTTGGTTCCATGGTTATTAAACAGTGAGAGTTACAACATTAATAAAAATTGAGCAATAAGTTCAAAGATCAATATGAATTTTCTGTCTAACAAACATCTGCAATAAATTATTGAGTAATTGGTAAATGAGAGAAAATAAATGTTTGGTCATATATGCAATTTTTACAAAATGTAAGTCAATTGCTTGTTACAAAAAGCACATATAAAATATTTAAAGAAAATTGAGCTTATTGTTTTATCCACCAATCCTTAATAAATGATTGTTTTTTAATGGCATTGTTTCTTCTTAACCTCACTGAAGTCCCTTGGAGCAAAATTCAGAGAATACAGTGTATGTGGTATAATTTCAAAGCCAAATTGCTTTGCATTTTCAACCAGGTCTCAAGTTGAATGAACAGGTGCATAATGGAAAGAAAACAGATACCTTTGGTGATCATACCAAGCTATTTCTTGATCAGAGCATTAAGTAATTTGTTCAACAGTGTATAGAATAGGCACCAGTGATTGCTTGAAACTTCTCCAGGTAATCTGTTAAAATAAGTTCACGACAGTTCTAAAAAACAGATAGCAGACTTCTACATCTAAGTCATCCAGGGGAGAAATTAGTTGCTGTACTTAAACTCCTTGCTTGTCTCTTTTATCTCTGGATCATATTGATAAATCCCACCCATAGTAATCAAGTAACTCAAAAATCTTTGTCATGCTCCAAAAGATTCACCATTTCCCTTGACTGGTTGTGCCATGTTTATTGCTGAAAAGGAGTCAGTAATATGGAAACCAGAGTGCTGGCACTTATTACACATGCAGTTCTTAGTGAATTTTTCACACAATACAGTAACTAATGTCAGTCTCATTTATGACTATTTGCATGGCTGCTCTTTGGTTTGAGATAAAACCCTCCAATTTTATCACTGTGGCAGAATTGTCTGTATGAGTGATGATGTTCCATATTTTGGATTGTCTAAGAGAAATATATAGCTGTTTTGAAAATTCTTTTTCTACCTCGTAGTAGTGTTATATGATAGGTTATCATTTCCATAAACAGCTATCATTTCATTGTGGATTTTCAGGGCACTGTAACCTTTGAAATGAAAGAACTTAATCATACTGCAAGCCTCCATACTAAGGGTTACTACAATCTATGGCTTTCTTAAAACAAAAATCAACATAGCTAGATTTTACAATATTAAGTAAAAAAGGATAAATTAATATGCAGAATAAATTTTATCTAGACATCTCAGTTATTTTCTTATTAATAATTAAAACCTTATGTTACTCCCCTTGAAGAGCCATTAATACCATAGAGTTCTACATCAAAATCAAGTACATTACTCTTTCGGTATTTTGGGAGATATTGGACAAGAGTACTGCCAGATTATCAAAAATGTTGAATTATTGGACAATCACTAAAAATAATGCATTTAAAACAGCAAAAGCTATGCATTATTACATAAAATTTAATGCAATCATAAATAAAGTGTCAAACTGGCAAACTAACAAAAAAAAAATTACTAATTTGTATTGATAACCTAAATTATTCCATTCTAATCTTATATTAACCATTTAAATTTTCAGTGCCAACTTGGATACACAGAAGTGCCAAGCTTCATGTAAGTTTTTATAACAAGAAACAATTCTTGTGTCCTGTATTATTTTGTAACAATATTGTAGTAGAAATTCATACCTATTTATATTTAAATATACACAAGTATATGCATCATACAAGTAATTAATCTTGGTTTACTAAATGAAAAAAAAAAAAAAAACACTTTTTAAAAAATCAGTCAAAATTGCTTACTTATATTTGCTTCAAATAAACCAAAATACAAATTATCAATGTAAATTATTTTACAACAGATTAATAGTTTAACAAATCTCATAAAAATATGTAACAATTTGCAATGAAAAAAAATTTGAAAAATGGCTGGATAATAATAAAACACAATATTATTACATTCACTGTTAGTCATCAACATGCAACATCTAGAAGAAAGCAAATATTTGAATCTTATTTATAGTACATATACAGTATAATGATAGGAAGACATGATTTAATTTACAGCTGCTTCATTAAACACAGTATGCAGAATTCAGCTGTCACATATGGCAGCAATAAAAACTCTTCGCTAATCCAAAAGGATATCAAGTTAACTGAGCTGGGATGACAAATATGGGTACATTTCATGCAGCTTCAAGTCTGTCTTATTCTTCTATCTTAGAAGCTAGCAAATGGAGGAGTGCTAGTCTGTAGGAAACACATGATTACATGTTTTTAATAGATAATATGTTGGCAAGGGAAACAATTGAACAATTTTCGTATTTAGGAAGATCAAAATAGCATAGGCAACATGTGGTCATACATTGTTGATCTGAAAGAAGCATCACAAATTTTCAGGCTTAAATATAATGAAAATATAACAGCAGCTGTCCAATTGTCAGGCTAAACAAATAAGAGGTGACTGGAATGTGTACCCAATCATACACCATACCATCACCCTTCATTCAGAGCCTGTCTGATGATGACAAATGCAATCTGAAAACTTTCTTATCTTTGGTGTCTCCACACAAGTATACGCCCATTACGATGTTGTAAGTAGAACCAGGATTCGTAATATAGGACATGGGCTACTCCTGTGTTTATGATCATGCTTCAACACATTACTGTAGATGTATTTATTTCTGCTGCAGCATTAAAGCAAGCCACAATAACAGTCACTAAGCTGACAACCTGTGGTGCTACAATTAGATTAATATTATATACAGTATAAGATAAATTTTCTGTCATCTCCAACTCTTCATATACCACTTTTAATTCTCTGTTGATATTTCATTACATAAACTCATGATGCAACAATTTCTTATATCCAAGATGGTACGTTGAGCTTGCATAGAAAAAGATGCCATGTTAATGATTTCCCTTTCTTAATAAAACCTTTTGTATTTTTGGAAGTTTCTGTTTAGATATTAGAAATTAAGATGCAGCCCACTTTTTAAGTTTAACATGTAGATGAAGTTGCACTGTCCATGCAGATATTAGTCATTTTGTGAATGAATCAAATTCCTGAATCAAGATATGTGACATTGCTGAACTATCCAACAAGGCATTTTGTATGCCCCCCTCCCGATCCCAAGAATTTCATATTTATATGACAGTTATTGGATCATAACCAAAGTAGGCAGCAATGTTGCACAGCAATAAACCTGTGGCTGTTTTCAAATAATGACATAATTTGAATGTGATGTTTGAATGAGAGGCCTTCTGCACGAACTTCTCTTTTAATACAGAGTGTAGAAGACATAACTTCTACTTGCACTGTTCATAAATATACTGAAATGCTAATGATTCACCTTTTGAGCAAATTTGATATTGGTTTTGTATTGCTTTTATTAGGTAGCAATTTTAATAGCCAAAAATGTAATTCTAACAATTTCTTAAAATACAATAGAATGAGATAAATTTTGAAAACTGTATGAAATACATACATTTTAGAAAGACATACCTGCAATAATTTTCTTCTTTAGCTATCTTTGACAAACTTAAATAACAATCTAATTCAGCTAAATAAGATATAACTCTTTTATACTTGTAAAAATATGTTCCAAATTCCCTACGGAAACAAAAATCAAAGTTAATGTTTAGTCAAGTTTCATAGCACATTGTTAAAAAATATGATGAAATTTCTTACTGCAGAAAAGTAGACCATGCATCACTTGAATGCCCAACCATTAACTCTTTTTGTTGGTCTAATTTGCTACAAAGGTTGATAATTTCAGGAGATTTAAAGCGAGAAACTTGTTTTGTCCTTAATTAAAAAATAAAAACATTCATTACAGCAAAAACATATTTATAGAAGAATCTTAATTTTTTTTTTCAAAATTAAATATACAACAAAAGCAAAAATTTAAAAATTGTACTTAAATATTTAAATTATTTTCAGCAGAGAACATTTTCAAATGATGAAATATCACATTTGATTGTTAAAAGGAAGTTAGTACCTGACACTTAAAATGCCTAAAATTCTAAATAATAACATTAATTTTGTCAAATATGTATTTTTTTAAAAATATGCAATAAAATTTATTTCCAGTGTGGTATTTAAGGACACGACACATTAATAAATTTAATACTGGTATATACTTACATAAAAATGCAGATTTTTTATTAAAAAAATGTTATTGACTTATCATACAGGAATTAATTAATCTTAAACTACAATTTATGTATTTTATATGATTCATATACATCCAATTCATAAATGTAATTAAGACCTAAGTAATTTGTTTCATGTATATAACATACTGCAAAGCGTGGATCTAAAATAAAAAATAAATTTTATCACATTTCAGCTCCTTTCTCTCCCCCAAATTATGTCATATAGAAAATATTCAATTACTTACGAGCTGATTTTAAGCCAGCCATCAGGAACTAGACGAATATTACAATTTGGAACTTCTATTAAATACTGTAAGAGAGGAGAAATATGAAAATAAGAAATGACAAAATGAGATTATAAAATAGGAACCTTAATTTTTTTTTTATTATTTGAAGTATTAAAAACTCAAACATGAAAAAACTTCTACAATATAAAATTTTACTCAAATTATTGTAAAAGAAATTTTATAAGGTATAAAAAAATATTTTAAATGAAAATCAAGACTGTAATGTTTATACAAATCAACTTTTAATTTTTCATTTCTATCAGAGATTCAAAGCAGATTTATCTTACATTCTTAACAAATTGCAGATATAGATAATTATCTTATTTTTCAAATAATACATCAACTATTTTGGAAATTTAACAGAAAAATTCTCCTCACATGATCAACAGATGAATAATTATTCAATACTTAAAAAACTCTGCTTTGAAAACAAAACAAAAAGCTAACAGTGACATACTGTGCACTGTAGTACATCTTTTATTAGATAAACTGCTTTTATTATTTCAATTTAATCTATTTACGCTCTTTTAAACATTAAAATATAAAAGCCCCACACGAATAAACAATAGAATTAACATACCACTTTTATGAAAATGTTTATTCTTTATTGTTTAAAAAAAGAAAGATATCGCAAAAAGCAAAAATACATCAAAATGAATTAAAATTTCAAATAATAATGATTACAAAATACACGAATGCTATGCATTTAACATTTTTTGCCTTACCTTTTGGCCAGCTACCGTAGCATATTTGAAATTTATCATTTTTAGAATTTTGGATATTTGTGGTCTTAATTCATTCAACTGTTTCTCAGCCTCTATAATTTCATCTTGACATTTTTTAATAGCAGGATACATTGAGATATCATGAAAAATTTTGGTTTTATCTCCCTCCCTAAAATATATATATATATAAAGAGAAAAGGAGGTGATTGGTAAGTGAATTATGCTACATTAAAATAAATTTTTGAACAAATAAAAAAAATATAAGAGTTTTTATGGAATAATCATGATTTACTTTTACATATCTGTTTAATTAAGTTCTTAGTTACTTTGTGAAAATCTATAAATAAATTAAAACTATACATTATTAGCCACATAACTATAATCAATATATATATACTATAATCAATATATATATATATATACTATAATCAATATATATATATATATACTATAATCAATATATATATATTTATTATATTATAAAATTTTTTTTTTTTTTTTTTTTTTTTTTTTATATATATATAATTATATATATATTATATATATATAATTTATTTTTTTTTTATAATCTATAAATTATATTTATTATTTCACAACTTAAAAATTGTATTTTATAATAAAACACAATTTTCATATTACATATAAACTGCTATAATAAACTATACAATACAAGATAGTTACAAAAACCTAATAAAACTGTTTCAAATAATTCTTACAATATTCTAAGAAATTACATTGAGAATGGAGAGATAAATGAAGGCATTTTTTGCTAAAACATGTTTTTTTTTTTTTTTCAAAATTTTGCAAAATATGAATATAAAAGTCAAATAGTTTTACAATAACTGAAAACATGAAAATGATCAGTTTTACGTTTTATGGACGTTAACAATGAAATGAAAGATGATTTATGATGTATAATTACAAGAAAATTTTAAGTCTAAATTTCCACACAAAGTCTTCTGACTTAAAAGGTTGCAGTTTTCCCTTCCCTAATACACAGAAACTAATTAAATAGTTAAGCATATCTTACACAAATATATTATGATATTTATCCATATAAAACGCACAACATTGTTCCCTTTATAATAATAACTGCAAGCAAAAGTGATTTGTTTTTCACTTTCTTTTTCTTTTAAAAAATTAAAGTTTCAAACTCTTTATTTGGATCTTTAAAACATCTTTTGGATTATTATGGATCAAAACAGTGATTAGTTTATTTAAAAAATTTATATATTAACTACACAATATATATATATATGCTTAAAAATAAACTGAAAATACAATACAGCTTTTTCTTTTCAATGTCAAATTTTAATTGGGTGCCATTATGTTATCTTTTAATTATTCTTATTCTCAATATTATTCAGAGTAGAAAAGTTAAAATAATCTTCACCATATATAAGAATATTTCTTGAGTCCAAACAGTTACTTTTCTAAAAAAATAGCTGACTTAAAATTGATTTTTATGCAATATATTTTATAAGTTAGTTAAAAATATATATAGTAAAATAAAGAACTAACCTAGCAGCATCAACATTAATATTACTCAAAAATCTGTCTACATCACTTAACAATTCTGGAAGATCAGTTAATATGATCTTTGTTCGAGTGACACATATTTCAGATGATATTTTATCTGTAATGCTGAGAAGATCAGATTTAATTTTCACTAAGGCTTGAATAAGTTTCAGAAAATCAAAACAGCTGCACTAAAAAGAAATAATACTCATATTAGCTGAAGTCAAAAATTTCAGTACAAATCAGAGTTTAATAAAAATAATACCTAATTAACGACAATTCAGTTTTTGAAAACAAAACTATTATTTCAGTTTATTAAGAATAAGAAAATATATGATTTTTTTGCACATATTTCTCTTGATTGCATGAATTTCGTAGTTAAATCTCATGAACTTTGAAATAATATTGTAGCCATTAAATATACTTCAAAATCATTTATTTATTATTAAAAGATGAAGCAAGCATCAATCAATAACCATGAATAAGAAAAAATAAGTATTTTTTTTTTTTTGAGATTGTGATTAAATGTAGTGAATCAAATGTACTTCTTATAAATAAGACATTAAATTATAAATTCAATGGTGCTTAAAAATATAAAACATATGTTTCTGAATTTGAAAGAATAATATTTCAATTTTATATTCAAATACTAATATGCAATATTATTATTCGATATTTTGAATAATAATATTGCAATAATTTTATAATATTTTTTTTACTCAATTCATGGCATGTTTTTTTTTATTTCAGGAACACTGCCTTTTTGCTTATTTACACTCCATGTTTTATTTCAACTTTGAAAAAAAAAACATTGTTAAAAATTTCATCTTAACTTTTAAGATCAACCCCACCATAACACATCTAATAATGCAAATGTTTATATTGACAGAATAATAAAATAAAAATTGATTGATAAGTATTGCAATTTTCTGTTATGAAAATATACATAAACTTTAGAGATGAAAATATTTTACAGCAATTTATGATAAAATGAAAAAAATATATTCTTAGCACCTGAATTATGTTGTTTGAATGACTTATCCCTGTATTACTCAACAAACTGATGAAAAGGTAATGTTTGAAGCTTTGTTCCACATACATGCACAACACATTTTCACTAGTTTTTTACAAATATTTAAATTTTTTTCCCCTAAGTGAATACTCTAATTGGAACACATCACTACATTACTTATGTCAATCAAAATTTCACAATTTTTCAGAACAGGCCTCCCTCCTTTTTCTCGGGTTTGCCACTTTTAGATCAGATGCCACTTTTTTTTGCCACTTAGTGATCATTTTACTCCCCCAAGCGATTTACTGCCTTACGTAAACACTGGTGATATGTCTCCAAGATACTTTAGTGAACTTTCTCCATTTTCTTGTCAACTATTTTCCTGCCTTTCATATATCTAAATCACATTACACATGGTTTGGTGCAGTATAAGTAAATTTGCTCATGTGTGTCATAAACCCTAACTTTTACTCATTCTCAAAGAACACTATGCAAATAAACCATCAACAAAAGTACACAGTATTTCATGAAAAATTCATCACTGACTTTACAATTATTATATTGTCGCAGTACAAAGAACACATCACTACATTAAATAAATAAATATTTACCATTTTAATGAAGTAAATGAAAAATAAAATTATAAATTAGAATAAGAAAAGTTTTCCTATGGTCACTACAGACTTATTAAAGTGTAACATAGAATAACAGAATAAAAATAAACTTCGTCAGCATTATTACAAAACTGTTAAAAAACTATCTAATTATGCAATTGAATTCCAATAGCTGATGAAGAAAATATTTTTTCTCTTTCTTTTCTACACAGTATCACACTATAGAATGATATCAATAACATCACTGTTTAAACAAACTTCTGACTGTGTACTGAGTTATTGTAACATTTTCTTTAAAGGACAATATAAGAGGAATCAGCCGAACAACATGTGTCGCACGTTAGTTACATCTAACATTTATCCTAGTAAACTGAAAACATATATCTAATATTTATCTTTTAAAAGTTAGATTATTTTAAACTGTCATAACAGTTTAAACTAAAAATTCCTTTTAAAATAATATAAACACATATTTTATATATACATAAACAAGTGATTCTTAATTTATATGTATGAATTCAGAGTTATATATATTAATATATTATTTACACACACATTCATATATTATTAATATAGAAGTTCAAAAATACTTTGCACATAATTATACTTGTAAAGGATGAAACTGAACTCGTGAACTTTAATATGTAGTACATACAATAAATTAAAATATTATTAGACTCCCATTTATGCTAGATGTACGAGTTCTTGTGCTTGAATGAAAACTTTCTTCAATCTCTTCTAGAATATGTTTCCCCTTATAAGGAACTTATTATTTTTTTAACAAAACTTAAATCTATTCATTGACATTTGCAGCATTAGTCATTAGGAATTCATAATACAGTCAAGAAAAATGACTGACAAATTCTAAAAGAGGGAAAAGTTTAAGCAAGTTAAAAGAGCTCGAAGTTAAAAAATGTTTTCTAACAGTAAATAAATAGTGAAAAAAATATAGAAACATTTAATTTTGTTTAATTTTGGATTAATTAAGGCAATCAAATCAAATTGTCTTCTTTACTCACACACAATGACAAAAATATTTTGATATGATCTACAGTCCCTTAAAAGTTTGTCTAAAAGATTCAAAATCAAGTAATATATACAGAAACTGAACTTATATTTAACTGAACAAACACAATGATGTTTTAATGGCACAATTCATGATTTATCTTTCTTTTAATTTTAAAAAAAGAATCTTAAATATTAAAAAAAAAAAAAAAATGTATGGTTATATTGATAACATGTTAATGAATTTCAACTCATTCTAGAATTTACCAATGCTTTCATTATTGAAAGTGCTCAATTTATTTTTCCTTTTATCCTTCAAAGACAAAAAGTATTGCAATGTATCACATATTAATTTTAACCAAGGAAATCTTTATGAATTAAATATGCTCATTCATATTATATATATAAGGTAGGATCCAAAACTTAAGGAACTCAGCATAAAATTCCTTACCATTAATATTTTAATACAACCAATACACAAGCATCTTCAAAATAGTCCCTTTAAGTGACAGAACATTTTTGCTAGTGTTCATATAACCTTTAGAAGTATATCTTTCACAACTATCAGCAAAGCTTCCTTTGATGCTGCTTTTACTTCATCCGATGACACAAAATGATGTCTGTGAAGATTTTTGTTTCATTAATGGGAATAAAAATAACAGAGCTAAGTTCAGCAAATAGGTAGAATGTAAAAGTGCTTTAATTCCAATTTTGGTAAAAAAAAAAAAAAAAAGAGAGAGAGAGAGAGATTATTTGCAACAAATGTGCAGGAGAATTATCACACAGAAGGTACCATTGTCCACTTTGCAACACCCCAGGCCAGTAAAGAGAATAAATGAATGGACTCCCTCAAACAATGTAAGAGCATTCCTTATACTGATCTACCTTGTTAATAAATTCAGATTTAACTATTAATTGAGAATGAAAAAACTCCGCCATCATGATTTCCCTTTACTACGATCTAGTTGGAATTTTTACGATCAAGGTGAGGAGAGTGACTTCCAAGTTGATGAAGCATGTTTGAACCAAATATCAAATAAATAACACCATCTATTATGATTAAAAAAAAGTTTGATTCTTAATGGTTTTGTTGATCAATTCACCTGATATTTTCAATTGTCTTCTTTTTGTTCATACATCAAAAGTCAAAGAACAATGTAATAAAACAAAACCAAATTATAATATGTTAGATTAAAATATTTTTTTAAAAATTAGCCTGGTAATATTTTAAAAAACACAGTATGATCTTACCTTATGATAAAATACACAAGACAAAATTCTTTCTAAATCTGGCAACTTCATCAAAGTTTTTTCAACTACTTTAAATACAATTGATTCAGAATGGATAATTTCAGTAATAATATCGAGTCTTTCTTCGATCTGTCTATGAAAGAAAGAGAAAAAACTTAAAATCCATATTTTATTCCTGGATATGAATATATTAATATCATAATATCACAGCTATAGGTGAAGGACCTTGTTAACTTCAACAATGAGAAAGGTGCCATCTGAACTAGTACTTCTCTTCATTCAGAGCTTCTATATCATTATGAGGACCAAATGAGGATTTCAAATTAATATGCAGAAATCCACAATAACATCTGCGAATCAGGACAATTAGATAGACTCAACTTATACACTGTAAGCATCAAATCTTGAAATCTTAATCACAATGCTATTGCGACTTTAATAATGCTATAAAATTCAAAAATAAAGTACAAAGTAATTACAAAAAATTAATCAGGTTCAAATAAATTTTTTATAGAGTAGTTCACTTAATCAGAAAAACATTGTGCAAAAATTTTCATAATTAAATCAAAAATATTAAAATTTGTATAATTTTATAATTGCACTCAAAAGCAATTTTAAGACCGCTTTCATTTAATGTTAAATAAAAAAAACCAGTCATAAAATACATTTTTAAGCATAAAACATGATTTAATAGCAATATGTAAGTTTACAAGGTTACATGTCATATATCAGTCTTTTTTTATATTGATTTTTAAATAGAAGCAATATTCAATAAATGTTGTTTTTTATTTTAATGATTAAGTTCAAAATCTATCTTGCATTAAACAATAGAAGCTGTAATATAGATCATATTTTATAAATGAAAAAAAATTAGCTGATTCAAACAGAAATTAATTGTATATTAATATTTTATCTAGTATCAGATGATTAAATCAAAATATATAAATACAGGTACATTTTTAATTTGATGAGGAATTTCAAACTTGGATCCTATTAAAATAAAACAAGAACAGGGTTGATATTAATTTTCTTATGCTTTATGATATAATGTACTTTTCTCTTACATAAACATAATGTATTATTCTATCACAAATAAAAAATAGAGTACTATGCTTTAATAAAAAAGCTTATTCATAATAATGCGAACAAATTTCTTTTTTAAATAGATAAATTCTCTCATATATTCTTAATATTCCATGAAGTACAAATACAAGGAATAAACTTTTATACAACGATGAACAATGTATTGAATACTATGAAGAGCATCTACGAATAAAATACATTTCAATTTATGTCTGTAGACCTAAAGAAAACCTTATGAAACCAAAAGATTTAATTGGGAAAATAAATTTCACATTCATAACTATTATTTGATTTAGAGATAATTTTGTTCTGAAAAATAATGATTCACATTTCAGTTAAAAATAATGTAAAAAATGGAACTTGTACACACAATTAATATCTACATTTGAGAGATCAGGGTATGAAAATATAACAGAGCATTTAGTTTTCTCTTTTATATAAAAAAAATTGTTTACAGTAACTTAAAATGGTAAATAATAAAAATACTCTATAAAAGTACTTTCATTGCTGCATTTTCTATACAATTTCTCAAAATAAATGATTGAAAAATAAGAGGATGTAATTTAAAATGTTTATGAAGGCAATAATTCTAGATCTAAGAAACTAAGTTTAAATGATGAAAGATAAATTTTGTTCTACTTTTATCAAGAAAAAGATAATTCTGATTGCTGTAGATAATAAAATACAATATAAAATAATAATAGTAAATTAATACAAAAATTTCTTTCTTTGCTATAGTTGAATAAAAAGAATTCAAATTGAAACATGATATTTTTTGTACAATAATAATCAACAAACTCAATAAAATATCTCACTTAATATTTTTTAAAGGTTTTGCAACCCATAACTTGAGCAGTCTTTCACCAAATTTAGTTGATGTTTTGTTGAGCACCCAAAACAAGCTTCCATGTTCAGAAAAATTTGAACTGTTTCTTAAAATTTCCAAGCCTCTTAATGTAGTAGCACTTAAAATCATGTACTTATCAGTTGAAAGACGCTTCATATTTCTGTAAAATAATTTGCTTAAAGGTTAAGTTATATATAATAATGATACTAAAGTTAGCAGAAAAACATTTAAAAGAATTTAAGTACACATAAATCGTAGACATAATATTTGATGCACAGGACAGTTATAATTTAATACATAATCTTCTTTTCAACATTGATTGTATATACACATATTACATCCAATTCTGTTTTTACACAATTTTTATTTAAAACGAATAAGAAAAAAAAAAATTATTCTCTTTTTACATGACATATTTCGATTTAATATGATAAATCCTATTTCTAAGAGGAAATTTAATTCAATTTTTATAACTGTGACATTGGAGACGAGAAATGCTATGCAATTTATACTTGTGAATATTCCCAGATTTTCTAACTCCAAAATGGAATTTTATCTGCATTTTAAGCTTGGTGTTCAAAGTGAAAACAACTGCAAGACTTATTTTGTATTGACTGAAACGTTTCAAACAAATCAAAAACAAGTCTTAGAAAAATTTTTTTGAACAAATGGTTCCCCTCAGTACGAAGAAGGAGTGTATGAACAATTAAATATTCATTTATTATTATTTTTTTAATTTCGCATAAAAGTCAATAAATGGTAAGTTATAGCTTCAAAACTTTTGTTTTAATAATTGTAACTGAAATATATTTTTGGTAGCCCTTACATAATGTCATAACTCACCTATAATAAAAGCAAAAAGGAATTGTATTATTTATACTGATTTCTTAAGACTGACCAATCACTTCTATTTTTTCATAAATGTAATGTATTTTTAACACATAATCGTTTGAAATATATCTATCATAAAAAAAAAAAAAAAAAAAAGGTGTATATATAACTCTTTTCAATGAATATAGCTTTTATAATTTTTATCAAAACAAAAAGAATAGTTAATGATTGATAAATTTTACAAAAATATGAGAAAAAAAAGTTTTTTTTATTGATATGTATTTCAGCTTAAAACTAATAAATACCATAATTTAAAAGTTTGAAAATTGATATAATTCTTTAAAAAATAAAATTCAGCAAAACAAACTACTGGTTTTATAATTTACAACAAATTTTTGTTCAGTGTCAATATACTCATCAAGAACAATTATCAAACAAGGCAAAAGTATTAGAAATATGTTGATGATTAATTCTATATGTACAATAAATATGTGACCTAGAAGTGGGCTTTAACAATGGAACAGATCTTAAAAGAGTTGTGTGTGAAGCATAAGTGTCAATGCACCTTTCAAGACATTATAAATTATATCGGTACTTTTCCATTAATGGGGGCTGTTGGCGACGGATAATTTTTTCCTGCCAAATGGGAGCAATATCATGGGCAGCTTCAGTAGTACTGCATTGGGAGAGAGGTGAATTCACACAATGTGATTTTGTATGGCCCCTTTTAATGGAAAAATACCATTATATCTTATAATATTAGGAAACTAAATATCACTCATTAGCCCCAGGTAACAAAATCATGTAACCACCCTTATTACTGAATCATATACTTGCTGCCTGCTCCAAACAGCACAGTTGTCCTCTGGGACCAAATGGTATGAGAAGAAACGCCTCAAGAAAGAAGAGTTAAGAGTGTGCACACCCGAACACTCAAACCCTTTATTTTATATAATCTTTTGGAATTATGAGTGTAATTGTTGTCTATGTGTAACTTATACTTCCTAATAAAGTATTGTTACACTAACAAGTAAATTTACAGGACCCCATCTGACCCCTCACCAAAACGAATTCGGCCTCCCACAATCATATATTAAAACTTTTCAAATTTGGTATGTTCCTGTACTTCATTGTTTGGAAAAATTAGATCATAAGTACATGATGTAATAGTTATGTCTTCACATGCGAAGATAGGAAAGGAAAATTGAGATATTCAGCAAAAGGTCAATATTGCCATTACATATAATATCTGAACATTGCTCGATTAATGCTAAGGGATAACTGATTTATTCAAAATTATATTCATGATAGCCATGCAATTTCAGAAGAAAATTAAGCATAAAAGACCTATGTATGTAAAAACAAACTTGCAAGTTGTTTATTTCAGAGTTTGTGGGGGAAATGCATAATTGTGGTTCCTGAAGATAGTGCCATAAATTTTCATTTAGCTTAACGTATATTGAGTGCAAAATGTATGCAAGACATCATTTGAAATTATATAATTGTGGTAAAGTTACAACAGTGATAAGCACATTAGAGTATTATATCACGGCTCAAAAAAGCAGTAGAAAGTGCAGTTGCTTTTTAAAAGCCTACAGGAGGTCCAGAATAATTAAATAGCTAAAATGAACAGAAATCTTATTCCATGCCAGGTAGCCACAGATCTTACAAATGCTAACACCCTTCCCATATTTCCAATAACATTCCTCAACAATGACATTATTTTCACTTCAACATATGGAAGTATGCATACATTCTGATACAAACAAACCATATAACCAATGAAAAATTATGTTCATTATTATTAATTTTTATGTTGGTAGTAATTTGTTTAATATTTGAGGTCAGCAAGAGTTTCAGAATGATAATCCCAATTTTTTAAAATCATTATTAGAAGTTATTAAGGCCAAATATTAATGGAGTGATTAATAAGTATTAGGCATTATGACAAGTCTTTTATCTTTTGATTTTGTTACAGTGAATGTAAATAATGAATATGAATAATAAGGCACGTCTACACAATACAGTTCAAGTGTAAAATTTTTTTAAAAAAAAAAACTATTGAGTACACGAAATAGCCTACATATTTCCTTAGAATTCAATCACAAAGAGTATGCCTGTGATGAACTACATAGACATGTTGCTCTAAAAAATCTTCTACCTTATACAGACAAACAATGTTAAGAATTCAAAATCACCTTAAGAGACCAATGAAATAAATCTAATAAATTTTTCCGAACAATTCATAAAAAAATTATTCATATATATAATTTATAAATAAAAAATCAATATTATTACATATTACTTACATAAAAATGAAAGAGCTGTCTTCTAGAACTACACACAAATTTCTGTATAAATTTTGAAACAAAAAATCATACTTACTGCAAATTTTTTAAAATAGACTCCAGCTTGAAATTTGACAGGTAAGTAATTAGAGCTGAGAGACAAGATATTACCAATGTAGGTAATGATAGAAGTATTTGATGAACATTTGATTTGGAAGATGCTTCTTCACTTGATTCATTTGTTGCATAAAATTCAGAGACAAAATTTAAAGCTGATGAAGGCTCAGTTACAGTTTCAACTATTTTTTCAACTCTGACAGATCTAAAGAGCAAATGAAATTGAAAACCCATATTCAAATAAAAAGAATAAAATTATGTTAAATCAATTTATCCTGTTTTATATTCAGTAAAATATCAATATTCTAAACAGCACATCAAATTTGTCATTTTTTGATTGAAATTTTAAAAATTGTGTGTTAATTTAATGACAAGAAATTACACAAGGGAGAAAACTTTTGAGCTACAATTTTAAAAGTATAATTGCAGCAAAATTTCAGACTAATTGCATGATTATATCTGATTAATATGTAAATTTTTTTAGTAACAGTATGTGTATTTTAATATTAAAAAAAAAACTTAGTTTAATATTTTAAAATATGTCATAATTCAAGGGAAAAAATGAAATTAATTAAAAAATACACTTACCTATCCTCACAAAAAACATTTATAAGATTTTCAGTTTCTTTACTCAGATTTGAAGGTATCAAAATTTCTACAGGATTCATATGAAAAAGATAAGTTTCAAGTTTATTTCTTAACGGTAGATCTTCAAATGTAGCATACACAAGGTCTCCAGTGTAAATTTGCACACCCTATTGCAAAGAAAACTTCAAAGATATACATTAAAATTCAAACAAATTTTAAATAATGAAACATAGTTTATTATAATATGCAATGCTGAAGTTACTTTGATTGGGTTATTTGGGACATTGAGCAACAAAAGCTATTGTGCTATTTAGAAAGAATATTTTAATTTAACATATATCAAAGTAACTTGAACATATCATTTAACTGTATCACTTTTTATATAATACATAATTAACAAAATAATACATTTATCCCTTTATTCTATTCTAAATATATAAATACAAGATGGGTTTTATAATGTTCAAATACATTTGTCTCTATAGACTGCCTCAGCAAAATTAACCTCATTTCAGCAAATTTTATTGTAACTAATTTTAGCAAATATTATTATAAACTAACTGATTCATAAATTCAAAACATTAGAAAAATTATAAAATATCTCTATATACATATTACATAATTAATGAAAGAATAGCAATTTATTTCCTTAGCATTCAGCTGCAAAATATTGATTTGATCAGCCATTGGTACGAAAAGCAAAAGAACTAATGACTGAAGTCAGAGGGAAAACAAGTGAGAAAATATTACAAACCAAAATCAGTATGCCTAAAAGTCGAGAGTTTTTTGATTTTTCAGTATGGAGCAATTTTTGTCCCTACACTCAAGATTAAGGTCGTAGTTAGTTGCAAAATGCTAGTTATTTGCATAGTAGTTTATCTTGCTGTACATGTAGTTGTGTCATGAGACTCCATTAATCCACACTGGTAGCAAATTGGATCCTTTGGACAAATTTGACATTTTATACACTGCATGACACTTATAAAATCAATTCTTACTAGTTCAAGTGAAGGTATAGACAAATTCCTTATGAGGGCTATTGGTGACAGACCTTGTAATTTTGAAACTCGGTCAGATGATGAGGATGACACCCAAGCTGGCACCTTACTTTCCTAACTTCCACACCACACCAATGGCAGATTTAATGTGCATCAGCTCCAATTATGCAATGAATCTTTTGTGGCATCAAGGTTCAAACCTATAACTCGACGAAAACTGATAGCAATGACCATGATCACCAGGCTGCTGTGGTCACACATATACGACAAGGATTTTTAAGAGAAAACAAATAGGAACATCATACGATCATTGCAATAATACAAGATCTCAAATATTAATGGGAAAAAAATGTTCATTTCCCATTGTAACGAATCAACATATATTACATTGGATAAGAGAATATAAAAAAAAGAATCATAATATTAAAATAGCTTTTGAAAAGAGAATAAAATAAATTCTTTAAAAAAGTGGTATCATTTAGAGAATCAGCAGAAGAAAAATCTGTTCGATTTTTCAAAACATAAATGCAAGGACATTTTAATCTGTACTTGCAAAATTCAGGAAAATGTAGGAGATAAAAGTTTTCAATTGATCAAAGCACATTTTGAATAATGGTAATGGAAAATAATAATGCTAAAAAGCAAGGTAATGCTTAAAGGAGATTGCAAGGCAAATAAAAGGCAGCAGACAGAATGTGCATCAGCCTACGATACACATTTTATCTGCTGCCTTTTATGTCCAATTGCAAAACCGAAAAAATTGTCAAGTGAAAAACTGGAAAAAAAATATATATATATATTAAATTTCTCCTTTCTATTATGGAATACATTTTAAATTCTTCATGTTCTTCCCAATAAAATGAAGATATTGAAAATACGATAATAAAAAAATCTAAAACATGTCAAGATTTTCATTTAACTTTGCAAATATGAACTAAACTTCCAAATGTAGCATAGGTTTACAACATCAATGGTATTTCACAAATCAACAGCTATACATAAAAATAAGCTTTAAAAATTATGAGAATTATTAACGAAGGCAAATCTTCTAAATTAGTTTATCATAGCAAAATCAAAAGGAAAAGAATAACACCCCACAAGGTTCTACAAGGTGATTAACCAAAATATTTCAAAAACAAAGAGTAGAAGAACGGTAGAATTCACTATGTAGCTACATTCATGTGATGAATTCTGGGTTGATTTTTTACAGAAAAAGAGAGAAGAGTGATATGAAAAATTCATAAATCTTTAAAATGTTATTAAAGATTTCTTTAGAAAATTGCAGCCAAAGATTCTATTTTAAGAAGTTAAAATTTCACACAGATAATTGAATTTATTGAAGACAGTTTATCTGCATGTAGACTATTAAATTGAGCTAAAAGTAAACTTTATTTCTGTTCACTCTGCCCTAATATATATTTTACAGAAATTTCAAAATGCAGTAATTGATAAGAGTAAAGAAATACAAGATAAAAACTAACGTTTTTAAATGGTGGCAAAGTTTATTAAAAAAAATTATTGAAATATTAGTTAAAACTTTATATAAAAAAAAAACCTCATCTCTCTTGCGTAATTCAATATATTTTCCATAGATGATGCCACCTTACAACACAAACTATGTTATTAAAAAAAAATTACTGAAATATTAGTTAAAACTTGTCACAAATGTCTAAATATTGCATTGTTAGGCGAGTAAGAATGATTCCCAAGGTTTCAGAGCTCTAGCTTGAAGGGAAGTTGGTTAAATTAACGATCGAAAACTTGATGACACACATACTCACACACCAAGTGAAATATATAAAAATGTTGTAAAATATATAGTGAATATCTATTATTCAACATTACAAATAACATTTTGCAGCAAAAATTAGATAAATACACTTTAAAACTTTTAATTAATTTAAAATGAAATGAATGAGCTGCAATAAAATGATATATATTTTATACACAAAAGAGAAGTTTTATATAAAAAAAATTCCATACCAGAACAGCAATGTTAACATTTTGTTTACTATCTGTAGGTAGCAATTCACATATACAAGTTAAATACCCAGAGTTTGTATTTACATCAACAGAATCAGAAGAGTCATTTAGACTATCGTCAGCTGATTCTAAAAACTGTAATAAATGTTAAAGAAATTAAATTACATTTTAATATAAATAACATACCAAAATTTAGAAGAAAAAAAACTCCTAGAAACAAGCTGGATCTTCTTCTACAAATATTAGCAATATAATGTAAAACAAGACAAATATATATTGTTAATCAATGAGTGACAATTAGGGTTCATGGCACAAGAGCCAAATTTGGCTTTTCGCTATGCCAAACATTTTTAACCATTAACAGAAAAAGGAGGAAATAAAGGCAAAAATTGATTGACAGGAGGGTTGAAAATAGAGAAAGATTACTAGGATATTAGAGGGTCATCATCATCCATGTTTACCAAAGACAGTTAATCTCAAGGAAAAGAAAAAGCTCACTAGCATATTTTGGGAGGAAGGGTCGGGGTCATGTTTTCTGCACTCACCCAAAAAAGGTAAGAAGAAAGGTTTTGAAACATCAAAAATAAATTTCACATAAAGGATATCTTCACCAATCAAGGTAGATTTGGTGTATAGTGCATCCAATGTTCTGGCAAATAATTCATTGCGCTTTTCTCCAACAGCTTTTAAAGCAGCAGACTCAGCTTGTTTAATCACACCAACTTTATATCCTTTAGATACCAATTGGCGAACATAAAAATGAAGTCGGGGTGTAGGAATAATTGCTGACATAAAGTTATGGTTTTTGAAGCAACCTATATTACAGATTTTAGAAACAGTCTGCAAAGAAAAATGTACACATACAATTATAATAACTTCATTCAAATTCATTATTTGATAAAGTTTTTTTTTTTATTTAAACAAACAATTTTAAAATTAAACATTTAAAAAGTTATAAATACATATATAAAGAGCTTGAATTAAAGGAGAATGATCTAAAAAAGTATTCTGGAACTTCTCAGACAAGCAACTCAATACATAAGCTTAAAAATAATATTACAGAGCTAAACTGGTAATTGAAAAAAACCAGCAATAAAACAAACTTGAAGATTCTTATTTTAATCATTTAGCAACAAAAATCACGACTATGGAATGTAAAAATTAGATTGGATTGTAAAGATAACTTTGTTAAGGAAATGAAATACATTTCTAATTATTTGCATAGAAATCAATAATAAATAAAATGTATTTGATAAAGCTTCAGTTATTTACTAGTAATTATCATAATTAAACAAGGTTTTTTTTCTATGAAAGTTATTGGATCAATAACATTTTTTGTGGGATCAGACAAAAGTACCAAATAATCCATAATTTTGCAGTTCAAATTTTACTCATTAAATCAGAGAGTCTTATAATCATCAGATATTACATTATTCCTCTCTTAGAAAAAAACTTTGACATGGTAATATTTAGTTGATGAGAAAAAGTGAACCTGATTGTACTGCAATATTCTTACAATCAAATACCACTAAATTCAGATTTATTCATTGTTTTACACAAATGTAATTTATTAATTTTCATATATTTTATGAGATATTATTTAAAGCACATTTTCACTGATTGTAAAAGTTCATTGAAATGTTTTCTTATCCATATTTAAAGATATTTATTTTCTGTCATTTTATTCTCAATTCTGCTTATAATTTCAAAAATTATTTGTGTAAATGAGAACTTTTAATGAATTGAAATTTTTGTTAATATATGTTTCATAAAAGTTATTAATTACTTAAGTATTAATTTAATTACTTTTATTAAAATATATGTTTAATATTTTTTTTGTTAATATATATTTAAAAATTTGAATAATGTTTTATAATATGATATATTACAAAATATAACTCAGTTTTTATAGCTTTACTGCTGCATCAAAAGAAGAGTAAGACAGGACTCATAATTAAATATTATTGTGGTTCATAACTCACTAGGCATCATACTACTAAAGTTCTACAAAAATTAAATATAAATAACTCAGAATTATAAGATTTTTTTTTTTTTAAAAAAAAATTACAATTGAAAAAAATCTATTCACAATAATCCCTTTAATCTGAAACACACTTATGAAATTCAAGTAACATCAAATTTTCCATCTGATATTGAACAATTTCAAGTATGTCAAGATGACTCTCTTATAAAAAAAAAAGTTCAAAACTATACAAATTTGTACTTCAATGATTTTTTCAAGCTTTAGATATTTACTTACAATTTGACCAATCTGAAAACTAAAAGTTTTAATAATTAAGTTTGAATGAATAACTATGCAATAAATTACTTTCTTAGGTATTTTATTATTATCTCGAATCAATATATAATATTAATAGCAAAAAAAGATGTTTAAAAGTATTTGAATACAGGTTAAAAGAGTTAAATTCAGAAATTATTCAATAATTGAATAATAAACAATGTACTAATGAGGAACACAAGTTGTTTCATTGACAATAATTTTAGTTTAACGAAATTGAAAATAAAAGAAATTTTTTTAAAAATTTCTTGCAATTAAAACTCATTACTTCCTTTATTTAAAATTATGCCATTTGTGTTTAAGTATTCAAAATTTCAGTAAACAAAATGAAAAAGTATGTAGAAAAAAAATTTGGTTCTAAGAACATGGAGCACAATAAGGATTCCATTAGGCTTTTGCAAAATATGTCCATTTCTATAGAAATTTTAATAACATCCAATCTGTATTTTTTACTTTATAGAATATATAAGCCATTTTCAAAGCTATAACTGCTGATTTTCTTTGATGATTTGCATGCTACAGCATCAATACATCATGTGATATAACAATGAAATTAGATCCATACTTTTTTTAGTGAAGACAATAGAATGGTTTCATATACTTTTTTTTTTAAAGAAATTTCAAATCCCTTAGATTCATCAATTTAATCTGGGCAATGCAAATGTACCTGATTACATATTGGATGTAATTTAGAATTCATGGAACAATTTTTCTTGGAATACAGAACACACATAACAATTTTTCATCACAGAACACAAGTTAAGAATAACGAGTTAGATAACAATAAAAGACTTTTAAGATGTGTATACAGAAGAAACGGTTTTTGAATGCAAGATCATTATATATATGTGGATATGCAATTTGTCTATGGCCTCATCAATGGTAAGGAGTGCCAATTCCGTAACAGGCATGTACTAAATCACAAAATGTTCTCATTTGCACTACCAACTATCCAAAAGGAAATTCCTCAGTTTTGACATGAGTTAAAACAAAAATGTCAGAACACTAGTTACATCAAGACATTTGCATTGCAAGACATCAGTACAAGAAGTGGACATTAATGTACAAGTGTATTTTATACTCTGATCTAGTATATTTTGAGAGTTGAAGAATTACATTTATATCATCTACAGCATGAACACATTTTGCAATTTTCAGATTTTCTCGCATGATTTGAGTTAACTTAATGATCACCAAAGTAGAGCTTAATTGATCCAGAATTTCCTACACATGTCCTATTCATGGATGAATATGTTTATCTGGGAACATATATTCAATTCTCAAAATGTACACATTTGAGTCTGCTATAATTCCTAAAAAACACACTGAAGCATTTCTACCAACATTAGATAATTGTCAATGTGTGAATGGGTATCATTCACAAATATTTTGATTCACCTACAGTTGCTAGTAGAATGTTTGAATAGGATGATGTACCTGATATTCATATAAGCAGTCTTGTCTGAATTGTTGCAGCATGTATTAACAGCCATCCACAGTTAAACCTGGTTCTAGCATGACATGCTACTCAATTTAGCATTCCAATGTTGCTTATAAACATGCCATATTTCTAAGATGATTGATTGATTTAAGGAGTCATGTTGCTTTGCTCTCTCATGGTTCACTAGACCTGACTTTTCTACAAGGGAATATCAAAGTATCTGGTGTACAACAATCCTATTTTTCCCATGAGGAATTAGTTGCCAGGCCTTTTGTGGCTACCACAATCATTTGTGAAATGCTTGGAATTTTTTTAAAGTTGGAATATGGTTGTTGATACGGTAAAGTTGGAAAAATCTGTTTGCATTCTCTGCATAACTGCTACTTTTAATGCAATCTCTGTTTGCATTAAAAGTAGTAGTTATGATTTCAAGCAGGTTAAATTCCTAAAATGTAAATGCAAATAATTTTTTAAACAGGTATTGATTTTTTTTTATGTTCTTGAATCTTAAATAAAATTTTCTTACTACGAATTGTGGAAGATCTGATTTTATGTTACATATAACAACATATGATGGTGTATATGAAAATTGTCCTATAGTATACAGCTGCTAATTTATAACCATGTATTTTATGATGAAAAGTGTTCAATGTGTTTATCATCTTTGAAAGTTTATTTGTTGGTTTTGATACATTTTTTTCAAATATATGTGTATATGTATATATATATATATGACACATGTACGGGTCTAATTTTTCAGCCTGTATTTGTCTAAAGTTAAAGAATAGTACTCAAAAGTACATTTTTTTCAATTTGGAAAGGGCTTGAACAAGAAAATTACATTCTGATCTGACTATACATTTGCAAGCAATATATTTTATCCTACCCATTTCAGTCATAATAAATAAATTTTATCCAAGATAAAACATGTTCTATATTTCAAGTCCTCTATTATAATGCTAAATTGATACTTTAATGGAAAATGGTTTATTTATAAAAAAATTCAAAATTTTATGAGCATAGTACAAAAAATGAATATATGTGTTACAACCATACAAATTTATTTCAATATGGGGACTTTTTTCTATCTGAAAATGTGTTCAGAGTTTAGATTCTCACATCCCCATAGGGATATATATATAACAATATGTATATCTATGAAAGCCAGAATACATTATTATGTAAAAAGCATTTGAAAAATAAACATTACTTCGGCATCTTTTCCAAAGAATCGATACTTATATCCACATTCCATTAATAACAGAGCATCAGGATATTTGCTTTGAAACTCTAAATATTGTTTCTCAAGAGCAGTATACCTAAAAAAAAATTATTATTAATTGAAAAAAAATTAAAGGATTATTTTCATTACACATAAGATAAAACAGGTATTTACTTTATATTTTTGTTAATAGGAGCAGCATTTGATTCAATATCTTCCAATACATCATCTACATCAATTTCACTTGATCCTTGACTCATTTTTTCTTGTTCTTGGTTTCCTTCTTTTACATCAGTATCTTGACTAATCTTTTTAAAATCTTTGCTATCAGAGTTTTCACTGCATGCTTCTTTATTTCTATTAATTTTTTTGTAGGTAAAAGCCTGCAGTCTTTTCATCAATTCTTCAGACATTTGATATTTTGCAGATGAATTGATTTTGTGGGATTGTTCAAGTTTTGGAGTTTTATTTACAGGACAGTCCTAAGGGTAATAATAATATATTATAACAAATAAATTTACTTCATCCACAACTCTTTTGGGAAGGGTGTGTCATATATGTATTAGTCCCCTATATGCTATCTCACTGCTGAATCAGTCATATATGAATCCTTGCTTAAAGTGACTCTGAGGCCAGGTGTACCCAATTTGAATTTTGAGAAGGATCATTTAATTATTTTTTGCAACTGGATACAGCTGCATGTCTCTTATAATGAAATTTATCAAAGTTTTTTTTAGTTTAGTTTTTATTAATGTCACACTAGAAGCAAAACAAGGGCTATTGGCGACAGACCTCTTAATTTTGAACCTCAGTAAAATGACGAGGACACCTTAGCAGCCCCCCTCTCCTAACTTCCACACCCCGCCAACGGAAGGACTTTGGGCCCCGACAGATTTAATGTGCATCAGCTCTAGCTACACAGCGGGTCTTTGATAGCAGAGGATTGAACCCGCAACTGAACAAAAATGGCCAGTCACAAATCCAAAACCATGACCACTAGGCTACTGCTGCCACAGAAATTTATCATAAGTGAAGTATGCTGACCTTCACTCTTTTGCAACATTTTTGGCATTTTGTTTCCGATTAAGAATAAGATTCGGGCTATTTAACTGTCTTGGATGACATAAACAAATGCATGTGTTCTCGATGTTTTGGCATATTTATTTACTTTTGGCAACATAGCTTAGTTTAGTTTTTATTAACGTCACATTAAAAACAACATGACTATTGGCGACGGACCTCATAATTTTGAATCACGGTCAAGTGACGAGGACGACACCTGAGCTGGCACCCCCTCTCCTAACATCCACACTACACCAACGGGGGGACTTTGAGCCCTGACAGATTTAATTTAAGGATCAAACCTGCAAATAAACAAAAACCGAAGGTCACGAATCCGAAACCTTGACCACTAGGCTACCGCGGGCACTTGGTGACATAGCAGAGCAGATGTTTTACCATTTTGAAGACTTTATTTACTCTTCTTAGTTGATTTCTAGAGTTAAGACATATATTTTGTATAATTTAGCAAAACATTTTTCACACCTAAATGGCAAAATGGAATCAGTATTTAACAGAAGAGTATACACAAATGAGTCTTTTTGTAATACTGATGATATTTGTGCAGAATTGGAAAGTGATAATTATAGTGGTTTTGATAATATCAGATACAGAAATCATTACATGGTTAAAAAATTACTATACACAATCATCGTTTTGAAATATTACTCAATTTTCATCATTTCCAAGCTGATTTCATATGAAAGATTTTTAATACTTTTTTTAAAAATACACTGTGTTAAATGAAATTTGTGATTGCTTGGATTCTTTCTCCATGCATATTTATTTAAGCTAAGACCAATTAGATTCGAATGCTGTTTAGCCTGAATCCTTGGCACCGAAAATATTTGTTTGAGACAAATAGCCAAATGTATCAATCCTTGCATTTCTGTCAAGATATGACAAATATACATGGCAACCCTAACCTTTTTAGATCTGTATTGATAGTTAAGTGCTAGTCATCAATTTGGAGGTTACAGTGCATATTAAGATTTCAAAAGGATTTTTCTTTTGCACTTGCATATGTAGTAGGTTTGAAACTATTGTTAATTAAGATAGGAAGGTCGCCAAAGTAGATTGGTTGGTTATATTAACGCCACTCTAAAAGCAACATGAGGGCTCTTGGTGACAAATCTCGTAATTTTGACAAATGACAAAGTGATTCAAGTGACAAAGACAACACCTGAGCTGGCACCCATCTTCTAACTTCCACACCTTGCCAATGGGAGGACTTTGAGCCTGACAGATTTAAGGTGCATTAGTCCTGGACAAATGGCAGGTCTTTAAGGACATCAAGGCTCGAACCTACAACTCAATGAAAACTGTCGACCGAGACTCCCCTAAGCTACAGCTGCCATCGCCAAAAAAGCGCTACATAAATAGAGAAGCCATAAAGACATTGCAAATTAAAAGCTAACCAAAATTTAGGGTTATGATAACCTAAATCACCCCATTTAACTCGTTATCGCACTCAAATGTTCCCGATCACCAAGGAGCACCCAAACCCAATACTGGACTTGAACCAAGATGTGGGTGACTAAATTTGATGTCTGTTTTTTACATGCTTTCTCATATGAATGGTGTTAAATTGGTTGGTTTTATTAATATCACACTAGGAGCAAAACGAGAGCTATTGGTGTCAGACCTCATAATTTTGAACCTCGGTCAAATGATGAAAGATAACAACTGAGCTGGCACCACTCTCTTAACTTCCACACCATGCCACATATGACTTTGAATAAAATATTTCCAAAAGTTTAATTTTTGTGTTAGTTTTAAGTTTTTTTGGGGCTAATGGGAAGTTTTGGTTTTTCGAAAGTTAAATATTATTCAATCTTTTTCCTTTTTTTTATGATTTAGATATTTTTTCTGTATCTATATTATCTGTATTTATGTGTTTCCAGTAGTAAAGCAACCTGTATGTATTCAATCAAAATCAGAGTTTAATTTTTTGGCTTCATCAAATTTAACTATTTTTGAGCATTGTCATCTTATCCTAGCTCTATCCAATAAAGCTAAATTAATAACATTTTATTTTTTTAAAAAAAACCATAATTATATGTTATGAATGTTATTTAACAAATGAACTGCTTCATATAGAAAACCTTTTACTTTTAATAAAATTAATAAAGAGGAGAAATTATATACAAGTTAATGATTCATACAATTTTACTTAAATTTTAAGTTTTGCTTTTAAATTTATGAGGAATTAATTTTTTCCCCTTTTCATAAGGACAAGTTAATTATCAAGATTTAACATTAATATATCAAAACAATATTGGGGGGGGGGGACCCAGCTTTCCTCTTTAATTGTTCAAATTCGAAAAATATACATTTGAATATTTTTGGTAAAAATTTAAGTACAAAAAAAAATGTTTTAACAGTAATAGTGACATTAACATAATTACGCATACTAATAATTTCAAAAATATACAATAGAAATAAAATGGTATCTCCCGAAGTGTAATGAACCCAGTAAAATGAGCATCATATTAAATGATTGTGTGGAATAAAGGAATCAGGAAATTTGAGAAATATTTACATTCAGCTCATTACTTTCTGCATTACGTTTCTTCAAAGAAGATGTTGGATAGGCAAAATCGGATATGAAGTATTTTGATATTGTAGGCTGATTTTTTGAGGAGTCTGTTTTACTTTTTCTCTTGTTAGGCATTTTTAAAATAATTTACGAACTTTGAAAACTTTCGACTATATAGCATCATCAACAATAATAAGTTAATTGAAGCAAAAGACGAATATTTCCTAGCATAAAAGTACCCAGCCGGTTCTAACCCGAGGAGCAACAAAGATTATCCATATTATTAAAGTGGTGATTGATTGATTGATGAATACAGAGCAACAACAACAACAAAAAGGAGCCTATGTTATCCCATCATTGGAATAGTTCTAACATATTGACATTAACATTACATTGAATGATTGACTGTAAAATGAAGGATATTTTTCAGCAAAGGCAATTTATAATTGAACCTGTCTTAAAACCAGGTTAAAATCCAAAACTCCGTAACAGTTTAAACCTATTTCTCTTATCTTGACATATGAGGCTCCTAAAACAATTCAAAGAAAGAGTGATTTAAAATAATTTTTCTCTCAATTTTTTCGCTTCAGTGACGTCACTTATTCATTTAGGCCTCAAATTTAGTATATCATAACAAATGACCGCACCAGTCTTGAAAAATTGAAAGCTTTGATTTTGTGGAAGAATTGAATGCAGAAATTACATCATTTGGTTGTTATTGCTATATTTTTCTAAATGAGGAAAGTAAAAATTTCCCCCGTCACAAGATTTAAAATAAACTTCATATCTATTGGAAACCATAATGCCTCATATGAGACATAAAGTAATTTATGGTTTTAAAGGGCAACTTCATTAAAAAAAATAATAAAGCAAAACAAGTTTTATAAAATTCCTTAAAAATAGTTTTGCATTATTATTTTTAATACAAAATGAATAAATAAGAAGCTAAGCTTATTAAACTTTTTACTAAAATTTATTTGTGTTCCAAGTAATGCATGTCACGAGAGTAAGATAAGCTGTATAAAATTAGAAAAGTATTAGACCCCTTTTCCAGAGCGTTTGCAAACAGTTGCGACCCAGAAGAATATTTCTCAGTGGATGAGATGATGATTCCGTTCAAAGGAAGGTCAAACATCAGACAATACATAAGAGGTAAATCCTTCCATGGGGAATAAATTCCTGGGTGTTAGCTGGAATTTCTGGTCATATTTGTGCCTTTGAAATTTATCAAGGAGCAAATACTAAATCTGAGGAAATTTGTAAAGGATTTGAAGCTTTTGGAGATGTTATATTGAAGCTTTGTAAACTTATAATGCATAAAAATCACTAAGTATTTTCGACAATTAATTCACAACAATTCCTCTTTTGATGAAACTTGTTGAATGGAAAATTTTTTCAACTGGAACAATACTTACAAATAGATTACAAGAAGCTACAAATAAATTGAAATCTATAAATGAAATGAAATGTGGACCAAAAGGCACGTTTTCCAATACCACAATTAAGGAAAACAACAATAATAAGATGGTTCGACAACTCAGCTGTTCATGTAGCCTCAACATTTCTTGGAGCAAATCCTGTAGGATCAGTGAAACGTTAAAGCAGGCAAGAAAAATGTTTTATCAAAATTCCAAGACCTTCTTCCATCGAAATATATATATAAAAATATGGGTGGAGTAGATCTAAAGTATTCATTATTAGGTCAGTATAGACATAGGCTACGACGTAAACAGTGGAATTTCCGAATTTTTCACCATATGCTAAATGTTTCCGTCGTAAATTGTTGGATCTTTTGTATTGGATTTTAGATCTTATGGAAGTTAGATCCTGAAAATGAATTTATAGATTTATTGGAGTTTGAAACATCCATTGTGAGTTCGCTTATTTATAAAGGTAATTCGACTCAGAGTAAAGACAAAGGCAGACCCAGTACATTGTGGGATCATCAACAAAGAAACACATAAAAATGCAAGCTCTTTCGGAATTGAGAAGAGATGATTGTGAGCATTACCTTCTAAATCCAAGAGGAAATATACTGCCAAGGGCCACTTATCCGGCTGTCCGAGAAAAACTAGATATATATGGGCTCGATGCAAAGAAGTACTGTGTCCTGAGTGCTGCCAAGCTTTTCACTTAAGATGTCTTTTTTTAAAAAAATCTGTAATATTGTATTAAGTAATAATAGCTAAAATATCCTTTAGAACAGAAAAACAAAAATCAATTTAATTTAAATTTGTCACCTGTCTGTTTCCTTTCATTTTTCTGAACAAGCATGTTTGAAATCTTTTATACTTACAAAGTCTCATAGGTTTATTTCATAATTTTTTTTTATCCAGTAAATTGATTTCTAATAGATCAACATTATTACATTTATTAACAAATATTTTCACCAAACATTGAATAGGAAATATTTTGAATTTTCCACAGTGATTAATATCATTAAAATTTATATTTTAATAAAAGTTGAAATCTACTTAGAACAAATTGTTATGATGTATACAAGTATGCGATTACGCCAAATGAAATGATCATTAAAATTTTGTTGCGAGTTTTGAGGCCAATTCTTATTAAAAGAATACACACACATATATATATACATATATATATATATATATATATATATATATATATATATATATATATATGTGTGTGTGTGTGTGTGTGTGTGTGTGTAACAAAATAGCAATTTAAAACATTTTAAGTAATTAAAGAATAGGAGTCGAATCCAAGTTCAAGCTCAACTGTTGTCTTTTTTTCATATTCGTTGCGAGAGAAAGATTATAGCTTTACAGCTGTAGATACAATTACACAATTTGATGAATATTACAAGTGCACAGAAAAACATTAGATTTTTAGACATTTGGGAAAAACGCGACACAGGGTCGCCCGGCAGGGCCGAAGCGAAACAAAGGGCAGAAAATTCAAAGTTTTTACATTGTCAATTTTCTGGCGATGAGCAGCGCTGCATCTCTTCCACTGGAAAGGTGAAAAGAGAGCACTAGAAGAGAATTATTTCGCAATGCATCCAGTTTTATAATAGGGATTTTCCACCTTTCACTTAGTAGAACACGTGGCATAGGATTAGAGATTATTAGGGATTTAGCTACAGGCATAGACTCTTGTAGGGATTATTTTTGACAGATTTAAGACCATGGGAAAACGGATTAAACAAATTTTACATGCTCGTGATCTGAAAAATAAAAGGATAATCGGAATGGGATCTGGAAATAAAAATGAACTCTGTACTTTTGAGTTAGAGAGAGAGAAAGAATTGGACAGACTCGAAGATTAAATTATTACTAAGAAATATTATTAAATTAAAGTTAAATCCTTACACACACAAATAAGTGTAATATATATATATTATACTTATTTGCAACTAATTTTTTATAAGCTATTCTTATTTTGAAAATAAAAATTTGAAAATCATTAGTTTTACTCCTTTTTTGTTCTTAACCAAATCACTATGTATAATTGATTTGATGCTTTGTTAGCGTCACACTTACAAATGCCACGAGAGCCATTTGCACCGGACCTCGCAAATTTGTATCTCGGTCAAGTGACGAGAACAACACCTAATATGGACTCTTTTACAAACTTTCACACCATGCTAATGGAAGATCTTCTTGCCATGAAAAATTTAACGTGCATTAACCCACCCGGTCTTTAGTAGCAACTAGAGCCATTAACTATAACAAATCTTCTGAAAATTAAAGCAGTAATAGCTTCATTTTGTTATAGGTAATTATATTGTAGTATCAATAACGAAACTTATTTACATCAAGCTTTTACAATAGAAGATTTTTAGACACATAACGTAATCGGAAAAGAATAAATATTTTGTATGTCAAGTATGTGTATTGAAAGACACAAATCTCATATTTTATTTCCGAATTGAAGGAGCGAAGGAAAAAAAAAATGGAAAAGAATTTCTTTCCATTTTTTACAAATAGTGCAATCATTAGACATTTTTTTTTTTTTTTTTTTTTAAAAATCGTTGAATGATTGGAGACACTTTATTTAATTTTTTCTTGAAATATTTTAAAACAATGCATTATTTCCAATGCAGAGCATTATTTTTTTAAGTTTAAGAATGCTTTTTTAAATCAATAATTTTTTTTGCTGGATTTCGTTATAGATATTGAGATAAAAAAAAAGTCCGAATAAAACATTGATAAATAATTATTTATTTATAATAGGTTTTGTTCTGAAAACATTGCATTTAGGAATTCTAATTTCACAAATGACTTTCTTTACGTATCACATTAAAATTTTCTTATCATATTAATGTGATATCTTTAGCACTACAGACAGAGACTAGCAATATATTTCATAAATAACAAAAAAAGCATTAAATACATATTTAAAACTGGAAAGCTAATTCGTTATTGTGCTGCTAATTGGCCTCATTGTGTTGGAAGGGAAAATCCTGCAGATCACATATATAGCAGAGTTATTGCAGAAATGTTTGTTTCTGATCCTGTTTGGTTGCAAGTCCGAAATGGCCGAGACAGAAGAAGAAAGAGTGGTCAATTAGTTCTAATTGGGAGTTTTCTCCAGAAGTATCCTGTGAATGAACAGAACTAGAGGAAGTTTCCTTCTTTGTTTGCGAAATTCACTCCGAACTGGCATTGTTGATAGATTTGAACAAGTATAGTAGTTTGAAAAAATTATATCGAGTCGCCAGTTGGTACTCCGATTCATCTATAAAGCTAGAAATAGAATTAAGACTCGAAGAACTGAGTGTTGGAGAACTCGATGGAGCTTAAAATATTTGGATAAAAGCTGTCTAGAAAGAAGTTTTTACAGAACTGTCATGTTTAGCATTGGCAAAGCGATTCCAAAAACCTCGTCGATTTTGAAATTTTATCCATTCCTTAACAAAGATGGAATAATTTACTTCGGAAAAATCCAGAAATAAAAATTTACCTACCTTCAGAAACATCTATTGTTGTACTTGCAAAGCATCCATTTATAAACTTATTTTTGTGGGATGCATACTGCAAAGTATTCCACACTGGGATTTCTGAATCTTTGTTGGAAATTTGCGAAAGGTTTTGGCTTATAAAAGGAAGACAAACTGTCGAAACCGCACTTTGTGCAAACGATTCAACGTATCACCTGGTGCGCAAATTACTGCTCCTATGTCGATTGTTCGAATGAAAGTGTTTCCTCCATTTTCTTTAGTTGGCATAAATTTTGGTGGACCACTTTATGTCAAGGATAATGATGAAAAAAATTACACTGTGCTATTCACTTGGGGTACTATTTGAGCTATTCATTTAGAGTTCTTCAACAGTATGACTATAGAATTATTTCTCCTAGCTCTGCGAAGATTCATCGCTAGCCGAAGCCCGTGTTCCAACATTTTGACAGACAGCACCCGAAGTTACAAGTGATCGAAAATTGAACTGAAACACTTGTGGGTTGTTATAAGCCATCCTACAGTGAAGGATTATTACGCCTCCCACAAAATTCAATGGTCTCATATTTCAAAGAAACCTGAAAGGTGGAGAGGCTATTACGAGATATTTATTAGATCCGTAAAACTTACTTTAAGGAATACTTTAAGAAATACTACTTTGTTTTAAATAGAACTAGAAACTGTAACAATTGAAATTGAAAGTGTACTTAACTTTCGTCCATTGACTTATGTGCTTTCCGAGTTACAAGAACCTATTCCTCTAACTCCATTATATTTGCTTTTAGGACGTCGAGTAAATAGCCTATCTCCTGCTAAGTCTAATTTTGATTCTAATTTAACTAACAGAAAAATGTTTATTAAAAGGTTTAATTATCGCGAAAGATTAATAAATATGTTTAAGAAGAAATGGGAAAAAAAGTATATCTTTTAACTTTAAGATCTATTAATTGTTTCAAACCTTCTGGTAAAATTACTGATTTCAAAATTAATGATATTGTATTAATTAATGAAAATAAACTTTGTAGGCATTTTTGGAAATTAGGAAAAGTTATATATTCGTTTTTCCTGGCAGAGATGGAAATATAAGGTCTTGTAGAATCAAGACAAAAATATCTGTTCTAAAAAGACCTGTGTAATTATTATATAATCTTGAGATTGGTGATTGAATTTATTTTTATATTGTATTTATTAATGTTGATCTCATTACAGCAGGACTTCTTAAACTATGGGTCGCGAACCCAAATGGGGTCGCGTAGCAAAATTCTGCGGTCGCGAGAGATTTTAATGTCAAATATTTATATATACCATTTTATAACATCACTAGAATTGGCGGAATACAATGGACTTACAGCGTCTAGACACGCGCATTTGTTGAAGGTTTTGAGCTATCTCCACCGACGGCAGTAAACGATCGATGATCCCTATTATTATACTGTGGCTATACATTGTTAGTGCGTTTGTCGGTATCATACATGTTGAATAAACCGCGCGCCGCTGACTTCCCACTCTGACCGCCACCTCTAAATATCACACACAATCAAAGGGAGGAATGCGCGCGCGTACACACGTGTAACCTGCAGCTAAACAATGATTCAATAACACTGACTGTAATGTGAATTAGTGGAGTGTTGACGCTCTTCTAGTGTGGTCAATTGTCAGTGTTCCGCCGTAACAAGATTTTAGTTTTTGTTTTTTTTATTTATTTATTCGATAATTAATAAATCAATTATTATGTGCAATATGTTATTTTTATATATTTATTGCATTTTAGGATGAAAATAATTTTTGGCCATGGATAAATGGGTGAACTTAAATAAGAATGGTAATGACGCAAATGATAATGCTACAAATGCTACGTGTGAATGAAATGCTACATGTTATTTTGTACATTAATAATAATAATGAAATGATCATAAAATGAAAATAGGAAAATTATATACAAGTAATAACTTAATTGAAGCTTTGTTTTTTCTATCCATGAAAGAGTAAAAAAAAAAAATTATTTAAAAAATTAAATATTATTATCTTCAGAATTCTTACGAAAACGAGAGTTATATATTAATCTATTTTTCTACAGCTTTTTATTTATAAACCAGTGAGCCAGTTTTTTCCTTTTTTTTTTTTTCTATTTAAAAAAACCCAAAAAAAAAGAAAAAAAAAAATCCGAAAAAATAAACATAGCGAAGTGTATATTACGTGAGGTATGGAATAATGATTTTTAGAACAGTGTATTGATTTATTTATTCTTAGTAGCAAAAGAACAATTCTTTTTCGAATAACTCGGCCCCAAAATGTGTTATTAAAAAAAAAAAAAAAAAAACTCAATTATTTTTAGGATATTTATAAAAGAAGCCATCTTTTACTAAATTATTCATAATTTTTCTGTATATCATCTTATACCGGTTTAAAAATGTATTCTATGCTATCATTGGTCCTAAGCTATTTTGAATTTTGCTGGTCCTTTATTTTGTTAAGTGATCATTTTATTGTAAGACTTTACTCATGCGGAAAATGGGTACTCCAGTTAGTTTTGAGATAAAACTTTTAAGACTCCCGTCGACACGACACCAAATCCAGAGCGCATTGTTAATTCTATGGAGTTTCGAACTTTTCTATTTACATCTAGGGTATTACTTTTAATTGCATGGAATAAAATGCATTTTAAAGAGCGAAAAAAATAAATGTTTCTCTGATTTTTCGATTTTTTTAAAAAAAATTGCGCAAGTATTTATAAATATTTATTAGAGATCTGAAAATTCACATCCCGCGCACTAAAACGATGATAAAAATATTTCCTATCATTGGATTAAAAAATAAATAAAACCTGGGTACCTATGCTCTTTCAATTGCATATACATTAAAATTTTTAAATTCCTTTACTTGCAAGTTTGTAAAAAAGTCAGCATTGCACATTTGAGAAAAGAGGAAAAAGAAAACATGCAACTCCTTTATGCGTAAGGTTACATGAAATTCCCCCGCGTCTCATTGAAGAAAGGTGATTTATGACTCGTTCCGTAGATTTCATACCAGAAATGTAATTTTCTCAGAATTCATAGCATGTATGAGAAACTATTTGCAATTACGTCCTTCTTTAGCAAGCTGGTAACTGCATTTGAAAATTATTACAAATACGTTTTCTGAAATAAGCTATTCTCTGTTTTTTATTCTATCTTGTTAAAATTGTTTATTATTATTTTTTTATTTTTTATTTTGTATTATTTTCTTGATTTGTTTTAACTGCCACTTCATAATTATAAAGCTAAGGGGAAAAAATTTGTCCTTTAAACCTGTTTGTGTGTCTTACTTTTTTGTGAATTTAATTTATTGAATGCATTTCAGAACCAGCATGTAGCTGAAATATGTCGATCTTAAAATCTTTTGAATCGTTTTGTGGAAAATGAAGGCATGCTTATGTACAAAATACATTAATAACTCCGATAATTCATAACTGAGAAAAAGATACCAGAATTTTTGGACATTTGTCTAAATTTAAAAAAATTTGAACGGAGAGGCTGAAATAATTGTAAAACACTCTTTGGGGATCCTTTAGTTAGAGGGGTTGAAGGTTTTTCTGAAACGTGCCAAGATCGCCAAAAATGATACAACCAACGCCAAACGGAATATGAGTTTGTTGTGTGTTGTCGCTAAAAAAGTCTGCTTGGCGAGATTTGCGCCAGTGAAATTGAAAAGTACTGGCTTTTGTATCTAACATTTGCGTAACAGTTTAGCTCGGAATTTCTGAATAGAGATTACCAAAATAATTTTAAAAGGAGGACACTTTTGGAGGAAGGATAGAACCTGAAAAGAAGGACTGTCCTTCTAAAAGACGACGATTGGTCACCTTAGCTAATAGGATCAATGATCTGCAACACATTCTGAACTTGCTTAAACTATACCTCCTGTAGCGACTCCCTTCTACAGCCGCAGCAGAGGTTAAAAGGCGTTACTAACTAATCTGATTAGACGTCTTTTTAGCCTAGTTGGTTAGGGCATGACAAAATGCGATCTACTTTTCTTCTTCGGACCCACTGGTCCAGGGTTCGAATCAACGCTGCCGCTTAGTGACCGCCGCACTCCCATGTAAATGAACTTTAAGACATTCTTCAATTAGATTCCCCTTGCCCTATCACCTTCAGAGGACTTTTACACAAAGTAGTGTCAAATAAAGAGAAATTTGGAACTTTTTTACAAAGGATGAAATGCTTTGATATTTATTAATCTGAAACAATGGACTTTGTTGCCCTTCATCATTCATCAATCAAAAAGAAAAGAAACACCCTCGCAACGCAATAATACTTTCAAAGTGTTCTTGGGAAAAGCAGTAGTAAATAAAAAAATATTCCGAATATATTTGTGGAAAATGAAATTTTTTGATATCTATTGAATAAAAACGAACAATTTAAAAGGGATAATAGCTTTTGCTGCTCTGTATCCCATAAAACTAATCAATCAATCAAAACTATCTTTTTTGTCGTCTGCTTCAAGCAATTAATGTGGTGACGGAGAAGGAAAATAATCATAAATATAATTTTCTTTGATTAAAAACAATTTAGAAATCAGTAAGTATGGGGTCCAGTGCAATCACGGCGATAACGATAGGTTTATGTTTAGTACTTGTTGCTGTGTACTTCGCATCCGATTCTTATCGTGTTATGCAAAATGTAATTATCACTACAGGACTGTCTGAAAATTCTTACGTAAAAAGTGCTTTGAACTTTCTTAAACCAGACGAGAAAGATCAAGGATCTTCAGTAGCAAGAGATGATTTAAATAAACCGAAAAAAAGTCAACAGCTGTTGTTGTCTCCTGAAGAATTGAAATCCTATGATGGAGGGCCTGACAGTAAAGGATTATATTTAGCGATACTGGGTGAAATTTTTGATGTGGAGAAAGGAGCCCAACATTATCGGCCTGGAGGAGGATATTCATTTTTCGTCGGTTTGTACAAACATTTCATAAACAACTAAAATGTTATAAATGAATTCTCATTAGTTATTTTAAAGGATGTTTGGTTTTTCTCACATGTTTAAAATATGTGATAAAACATAAAAGTATAATTTTTGATGGTTTTATTTCTGAATTTAAACTTCCAAAAAGTGTTTTATGTGAATATGTATTTCATTCCTTCAATGATTTTGGAAAATATTGCATTAAATTCAGGTTTTTTTTGTAATACTGATATAATTCTTTTAATAATTATCTCTTTTTTTAAATATGATTTAAGTTAGCAAGTATGATGCTAAATTTGACTAACTTCAAAATAAATTGCTCGCTTGTGATAAAATCTAGTTAATCAAGAAGTGAGTTGCCTAACATAACACTCTACCTGAAAAGTTTTTTTAGGATAAAAATCTGCATTAGTGTTCCTTATTTGTTCTTGTGTTATTTTCTTTCTTTTTCATTTTTGTTTAATTCTTTAAAATTCATTTCATTTACATAATTTGAAATGCTATTTAACAAGGAATATTTTGAAAAACTGGTTGTAAAATACATTATGTTTACCCTTGATAAATGATTGTATTAAAAAAATGCATTTTATTTGTAATGGCCTAAAAAGTAGTTTTTTTGAAGAAAAATATTTAGAAGGGGACTTAGAAGTTCCTCCATTGTGAGGTGTATTAGGAAAGAATGAAAAAAAAAAAAGCAGTTTTTACAAGTTCAAATACTTTCTCCCTTAGAAAAAGGGAATAACCAATCTATTTTGACTTAACCAAGTTTTAAGGATCTCAAAAAATTTGAATACTATTTTTTTTTGGTTAATACACTTTTTTTAAAATAAAGAATTTATCTATAATTCTAAATTAATAGTACTGAAAATGAATTTTGAAAATATATTCATGAATAAATATAAACTCAATTTTTTTAAAGTAATTTGTTAAAAGTCTTAAAAATTAATGTAATTTGTGGATTACTTTCCTTCTGTCACGTTTTTCTGATGTTTTTAGGTTTTAGAAGCATATTAATGTTATGCATTTTACTCTAATTTTCATACTTTTAACACAGAATAAGTTCTTATGAATAAAATTTTTTTCAGTAAGATATGAAATCAAATTATAACCTGTTAGTAATAGAGTTAAGGCCATATTTGGAGCTTACCAACATTAAATCTTATGAAAGTCTCCACTTTGTCATGGATGTGAAGAGAGGAATTCCTGTTCAGGTGGTTGAAAATTATTGAAATCAACTCGTATTAGTAGACCTTTGTGTCAGGTAGAAATAAACATCTTTTGAAGCTATTAATAAAATATGTTTTATGCATTTTAAGTAAACTCATATAATGTTATGCTCCATAAGAATAAAGAATTTGAATAAAATATTTAATAATTTTTCTTAAAAATGATGCATAATACAGATTTTGAGTTTTTAAGTAACAATAATGTTATTCTAACAATTCTAAAAGAAAAGAAACATATTACATTGGCAAGGTAAAGGCAAATGGCTTAGACCTTGTGTCTTTCAGCTGCATGGAAAATGTTTTAAAAAAGTGTCACTCATTGTTGAGTACCTTCTTTTTGTACTATCAAACTGACATAAAAAAAGGATTCAATGTTTTTTGCTAAAATTTTCATCAATTTTGCACATGTGATTGGAAAGTGAGAACATTTTATTCAGATTTATTGTATTTTTACTCATTAACATTTAGAGTTAAATAATTTGTCAATGTTGAGAATAAAGTTTCAAATTTTTTTAAAGTAAGGAAATTTTTATGTCTTAATATTATATGAATACAAGATTCAGTTGCATTATTCCTTTAAATATGAACAGAAAGTTAATCTATGAAGCAACAATTATGCAAGAAATTTTGTTACTTTGCTGTTATAGAGGCCATCGATGATGAATTGCCAAGCAACTGAGAAATATTGCCAAGGCAGGTTGTATTGCAAAATAGGCTTTATGAGTTTGGCAACAACCTTGGCATAATTGTAATATGATAAGGGCTGCTCTAGCAGGGAAGTACCAAAATTTTTGATTTGTAATTATTATAAGTATCACTTTGTCATACTATTGGGTATTTCTTGAAGATATTTTTACAAATAACTTTTAGCTGTAATGAATTTTAAGTATGTTTTGGAGTTGTGTGATAAAAAGTTTTCTTTACAAATTCTAGAAATCTAGAAAAACACTACAGTTTGCATATTAGCTTATGAAAATATTGATATTGAAAGAGCAATAAAATATTAAAGAATCTTTAGAAAACTTACTATAATTTTCTGCGATAGCCTTCATCGAATGAATAATCGAACAATACATAAAAATTTGATTAGAGTTCCTTGAACAGTTACTTTAGACTAATTGCTTTTAGATTAAAGTAATACTTTTCATTATTACTGAAGTTTTGATGGAATGCTCATTTTTTTATGTTCCTAAATTCAATCATCACTTCCCAGCTTCTTTTTTTTCTTCTTTCTCTAATTACTAATAAATTTTAAAAAGGTACTTCAAAATATCTGTTTTTGTTCTTTTTCTAATTTTTAATTGGACAGACTTGGCAAGCCAAGTGAGCACTTATAACATATTCTACAGCAAAGTTATAAACTCTTGGAGATTTTATCCCCAAAATTCAGTTTCCTTGTATGTGCTATTTTCACATTATGCTTTCTTTTGTTCATGAAATTATCTATTCTAGTATCATTAAATATACCAGAAATATATAAAAGATTTCTGAAATGTTTTATGTATTTCTGTTATAATATCAGAAACCAAAAATAATGTTTTTTTTTTTTTAAAAAAATAAAGCTGCCATATTTATCATTGCAGTACACATTTATAAGTTTTGGTATAAAAAGAGATACATTGTTAATAATTTTTTTTAAAAAAATTTCCCTAATTTTTTATCTATGGTTTGTTAGTAAAGTTATTTAATAGCTGCATTTGTTAATTTAATTATATTTTCTTCCCATCATACTTTAATTGTATAATAAATAAGATTTTTCCATTTGCTTTTCTTCCTTGTGTCCCATTTTTAATCAACAGTAATATACTTATAATTTATGATAAAACCTTTTAAATTTTTATCGTATTTATTGTAGGGCTTTTGTTTCAAATAAGTTTTTCTTCGTATTTATGAAAACTCTTGTTGAGTATATTTTTGAAATAATTTTTTGAAAAATTATTCAATTTTCTCTTGATGAATTTTTTTTTTTTCAAGGAGTGACAAAATCAATAAATGAAAAAAAAAGTATATTTAGTGAATATTTGTTTTGTTTTTGTAGGTCGAGATGCTGCACGAGCTTATATTACAGGTGATTTTAGTGAAACTGGTTTAATTGATGATGTTAGCGATTTAGATTCAGCATCTTTAGCCAGTTTAGAGGATTGGCTGTCATTTTACAAAGAAGAATATAAACCTGTTGGTATGTAATTATTTTAATAAATTCATAATATTGGGAGATTGTATGATACATTATTTTTTGTTATTAAACAACTTTGTAAGATATTTTATTAGATATGATGAAATTCATTTTGAAAAATTCTTGTATTATGAAGTGTATTTGATATGGATGAAAAAATATATGTTTTAAAATATTGATTATATTTGAATTTAATGTCATTGATTATTAATGAATTATATCTATATGTTATTTTTTTAAAAGGTGTGGATTTAAAAAGTTATAAACATTAATGAAAGCTTAATAATATTTTATTTGCTGAATAATATGGCTTATAATTGAACTTGGATGATTTATTAATTGTAAATTAATTACGAAAAGCTAATTAAAATACTGTTTAAAACATTTTGAATTTTTTGAACAAAAAATATCTGTTGCTTTAAAAAGTTGAATAAAAAATTATTATTTTTGCTTAAAAATTTTTTAAATTAAACTTCTCTATTAAAAGATAAATTGATCCAAATGTCAGCATATGCAGCTTCTTTTTATCAATTGTTCTTAATCCTTGTTCAGATACATCTGCTAACAGATACAAATTAAATGCATTTGCTGTTTTTATTGTCTTCTGATTTCCGATAGTTGATATTAAAGATTTGGCAATATTCTTTTTTATCACAATGTTAGATGAATTTGTATCATACTTCTTGATAACTGTTTTCTAATGACCTGACAGCTTTTTCTAATATTAGATAAATTTACATTAATAACAATACTTAAAATCAAGTCTTTGAGCAGTAGCCATTCAGAATATTCACCTGGAAAATTCAAATATTTATTTTTGGTAGTTTAAATTTCTTATGGATCTTAAGAAGAATCAAAAGTATGGGAATTCTTTAATTAAATTAGAATTTGTAATCTTGAGGTAAGTACATCATTTAATTGAGATTTACATTCATAATATTTTAATTCTTCTTTATTAATTTCTGATGAGCTTTTTGGATACTTAGAATCCAGTTCATGAAAACCTTTAAATAATTTTTCAAGATTTTTGAAGATGCATGATTATTTATTAATGTTGTACTTGTAAGCAACATGAGTGCTATTTGCGACAAACCTTGTAATTTTGAATCTTAGTCAAGAGGATGAAATCTGAGCTGTGTGTGTGTATGTGGTATCCTATGCTAAACTTCACACCATGTCAGCCGAAGAGCCTCGACATATTTAAAGTGCATCAACCCCACTACATGGTAGATTTTTAAAGGCATCAGAGTTTGAACCCATGACTTGACAGAAACAATATGGCCATGAGCTTGCGACCATTATCACTCAGCTGCCATGGCCATTTAAAGTTTCAAGTCTAAGTTTAATATTAGTAGTTATAGATTGATAGGTGAGCAGAGCATATAAGCCTTTCAGCTTTTAATATTTGTGTGTGATTGTTTTATGGAGCATTACTTTAGCCTCTACTTTTGTTGCTATGTTAGCATAGTGGTCATGGTCGCAAACTTGTGGTCCATATTGTTTCCGTTGAGTAGTATGCTGAAGCTCTGCTGGTACTAAAGGCATGTCATGTAGCTGGGGCTGATGCATGCTCAATTAGTCGACACTCCAAGTCCTTCCATTGGTGTGGTGTGGAAGTTCAGAGAGAAAGGTGCCAACATGGGTATCGTCCTCGACATTTGTCCGAGTTTCAAAATCATGAGAACTGTTGCCACTAGTTCTTGTGTTGCTTTTAATGTGATGTTAATTAAACCATCAAACCGTTTTCAAATAAAACAAGTCATTCACCCATGCAGTTAAAAATTCTCATAATCATCATCTAAAACAAAGAGTTCTTCAAGTACATCCTCACTTTTGTGGTCGAGAAGCTTATCATATGGGCCCCATTCTGTACCTAGCAAGTTGATTTCTGTTTCCTCATCAGAGATAAACTTCTAATATTTAAAAAAAAATTTCTGTCAAATTTTATTCTTAACTTGAATTAGTTATCTCAATTTCAAGAATTTCCATTTCATTAGAAAATTCTCCTATTATTTTTTGGGTCTAGTTAACATAAAATAAATGAGAACTTTAGTATTTTGCTAAAATACTCCAAGCTATGGAATTTATTTTAAGAAGAAAAATCTTTGATCAAATTACAAGTTTTTTTGAAGAAAAATCTTTGATCAAACTACAAGTTTTTTTTTTAAAAAAAATAAAAAATCAAGCTACAATTTAATAAGAATAGCAAAAAGCACAATGCAAAGAACAGATTTAGTCACCCAAGGTTTGCTTTTTTTTATAATTATTATTAAATTACTCAATTAAATATAAGAATTAAAGTAAATGATGAAATAATGAGAAATGGACTATAGTAAATTTTTTCGATATGTATATATATTAAATAATTCGAGATAAAAACCAATATTTTTAAAAACAACGTTTTTACATGGTGGCAAAGTTTATTAAAGAAAATTATTGAAATATTAGTTAAAACTGGTCACAAATATCTAAATATTGCATTGTTAGGCAAGTAAGAACAGTTCCCAAAATTTCAGAGCTCTAGCTTGATGGGAAGTTGGTTAAATTAACGATCAAAAATTTGATAACACACTTACAGCAAGTGAAATGCATAATAATTTTTAACTTTAAAATTTACTTAAAAAGAGACATTTGTGAGCGTATTAAAAAATTCATAATACTCATAAAATCAAAACATGCATTTGAAAGTTTGTAAGTCATTCTATTAAAAAAAAGGGGAACCAGAATTCAGAAAAAATTATTGTGATTATTATCTCCCCTTTATTGAATAGAAAAGATTTACAATACTTATTGTGGCATATGGGGATTTCCCGGTTTTCCCAGAGGGGGAAAGAAATTTTTCCCTCAATCCTAAAAGTGCCGAGTTGAAAGAATATTTTGACTTATTAAAATTATTGAAATATTAGTTAAAACTTGTCACAAATGTCTAAATATTGCATTGTTTGGCGAGTAAGAATGATTCCTAAAATTTCACGGCTCTAGCTTGATGGGAAGTTGGTTAAATTAACGATTGAAAATTTGATGACACACACACACACACAAAGTGAAATTCAGAAAAACGTAAAAAATGGTAAATTGGTAAAAATGGTAATGATAGATTTTTAAATCGAATATATATTTAAGCTAAATGTAATTAAAATTGAAGCAAGAGAAAAAATTGAAAAGTGATCTGGTATGCCAAAACACCCCAATTGAAACAATAGCCCCTTGGGTGGCTAAATAATTTTCTTGATTTTAGAAATTAATATATTTGTTTTCATAACCCTAAAGTTTTAATTTGTAAAGATTACATTTTTGTATAATTGCATTGAATGTTATATGTTTTGATTATTTATTGGTATATTTCTACTTGTATTTTTTCTCTTCATTTCTTAGGTAAAGTAGTTGGAAAGTACTATGATTTTAATGGGCAGCCAACTGAATTATTATTATCCATAAGAGAAAAAATGAATGTAGGAAAAGGAAATAAGTGGGCTGAAGATAAAAACAAAGAAATTTTTCCACCATGCAATTCTGAATGGAGCAAAGAAAGAGGCAGTAAAGTATGGTGCAGTAAAAAGAGGTGAATAAGTTTTAATCAGTAACAAAAAATACTGTAAGGATGGAGTTTTAAATTGGAATATAACTTCAGTTTTTTAATGTTCCAAATTATTCATTTTTATAAATCTCTTTCCTTATTGAATAATTAAATTTAATTTATGTTTGAACAAAATGAAAGAATTAAATTTCATCAATGTTATAAAATAAATGGTTGAATGAGAAATATAGAATCAGTTTACTAAAAGCTTCTTCAGTAAAAATATAGTAATTTTTACAAATATAAATTTCATAGTTGGGTGGTTAAAATTAAAAAAAAAAACATTATTGAAAGTTGCGATTAAAGATGTTGATATTTTAATAGGAGATAAACCATTCTTTAAATGTATTGTTACAAAAATTTGTCCCATGAATATACAGTAAAAACAGTCCAACAAGAAGGTTAATGGAATGACACTTTATTTACAAATATCCAGGAAAAGACTAAGCACAATTAGCAGAACTTGTACAGATTAGCTACTTGACAGGAACAAAACAGCACATGTTCAAATCAGCAAACAAATAAGAAATTAGTTTTCATAGCAATAATCACACTTTTAATAATGTACAGCCACTAGCTTACTAACTTTCACTGTGGACAAATCTCTTAAGTAATACTGTACACTTCAAAGGCATATTCAAGTAGCTTCCCTCAGACTTTGTATCTCACGAATTCTGCATATTTATAGCTATTCTGACTAGGTAAGAGGTCACAGGAAAAATTCCTGAAAATTCATAACTTATTCATACAGATTAAAAAAAAAAATAATAATTTTCAAGAATCTTTTTGTTGCCAAAGGGGAGTGGAAAGGTCATTGCTTTAATAACCTTTCCCATTATCCAATGAAAAATTCTGTAAATGTCTCTTTTCATTTATAAAATTAATGTTGTGGGGATGTATCATTGTAGGTTTGTTATAAAATATACTTTTCCATGAAGTATAAACTTTTTTTTTTACTTAAAGCTCTACAATATTGTGCACGAGTAATGAAGATTGCTAAGGTACTGACGAAGTGAAACTGACAAAAAGTTTTACAGCTGTATTTCACAATAGACTTTTTATTGTTAAAAATATTGACAAATTTGAAAAAAAATGAAGGAAAATAAAAGATAATTGTGGCTTTATATCATTGTGTATCCAAAGACTTGAATGAACAGTACCAGATTTGAAATGGTTTGAAGTTATGGTTACACCATCCTAAGAAATGGCAATTAAATTTGCAATTAAAGAAAGAATAACCAATAACTTATTTTAATAATATTTAAATAATAAATAATAAAATAATAAAACAATAAATAATATTAAAAATTATTAGATTTTTTAAATTTGTTCACTGAGAATATTAGTTTTAAACCTGCATAATGGGCACACACATACTTTTAAAATAGTAACTAACCCTAGCTTTATTAAGTTTAGTTATTTGTAACTTTTAATATTAAGGTTTAAAATAATTTTTAGAAATTTTATTGTTACAATTTATGAATAAAAAAATTAATTTTCAAAATAAAATTTTTGAGGGTATTTGCATTTAATTTAGATGAATTGATAAAATTATGTGATACAATGATTATTGAAAAGTGCACCGACAGAATAATAAAAAATAATTTCATTTAAAAAAATGTTATATTTTAAAAATATAAAAAATTTCCAATGAATTTTTTTTACAAAAAGAAATGTGATGAAAACATTTGATGGAAATTAAATAAAATTGGAATGTCAATTATGTTCCATAGTAAACTGCTCTAATTTCATGGATTGATCAGTTATGTTGTTTTAAAATGCTTACACTTCCCATCTTTTACAATTAATATAGATTGTATTCCAAGCATGGTATTTGAAGCAAAAACAGATTTTTCTGTAAATTTATATTTATTATTCAAATTTTGTAACGACTGTATTGTAAAGCGCATCTAAATATTTTCCATTAAAATTTCTAAAGTATTTAATTAGGTTAAAAGTTAAAAAACTTTACTGCCACATTTGTTATGTCTTTTAATTTTGAAATTTATTGATGTTTAGAATTCTTATATTGTTAATTATACATTATCTATCATAATGTGTATTGAAATATCATAAAAAAATTTCCACACACACAAAGTTTCAAACTATTTCTGAAGTAAAAGAAAACTATTTAGGCCTTTTTTTTAAAGATTGTAATGTGATTCTTATGCAGAATTGGATTAATTTATTAGAATACATAAATCAAATTTTAATTTATTTGTGGAAAAAGAAGCATATTATATTTTATGAATAAATTTTATCCTCTGTCATGTTTTAAGTATATGATGGTAACATTTAATTTTTATTAATTTGTTAACAATATAAATGTTTTTTTTTAAAAATATTATTTTGTCATAGCTAACATATCAAAATAAAAATTCTTGACGTAAATGTTCTTTTGTATTTACTTCCTGTAGTTGTGTGTATGTCATTTTATTTAATTATGTACATATTTTTATTTTATGGAATCATTAAGATCTGTTGTAAAAGCTGATTAAAACTTTAACCTAGGGAAAAAAATTGCATAGAATAATGAAATGTTAAAATATGAATGATTTATTTGTAAGAACTCATTTATATAGACTCTTTGTGTACCTTCTAAAATGTTTTATGAATTATGTGTACTAATTTGTATCAAACATATAATCATTTTATTTTTAATCTTTACATGAGACATTTTTGTTCAAAATTTTTATACAATTTAAATGTCAGCAATTTTTGTTTAAAATATTTTTCATTTTCTTTCTTACTATTTGTAACTATTACTAAATATTATAATTAAAATTAGGAATACCAAAATTTGGTTTCATTGTACAAATTTTTAAGGAATAAAAAAATAAAAATTTTGAACATTTGAGATTAGTTTTTAAGATGGATGTTAATATATAAATACTTTTTTCCAGTGGAGGAATTGATCGTGAATGGGTTGGAGTTCCACGAGAACTTCACATTCAAGGAAAGGATCCTCGATGTGTATGTGTGAAAAACTATGGACCTCCTTCAACAGATCCTAATTCAAATCAGCATAACAATAACGGTGATTTAGACTATCCTTTGTTAAAAGAATATCCTAATTGTCCACCAGCTTCAGAATCATGTACTGTTTCTCATCCTTAAAGATACTGCTTCATTAAGTTTTGAACAAAGAAATTCGAGCCAATGGTTTTGTGTGAATCTTTCGTATTCAGTATAGAATTATCTTATTTATGTATAAACATCCAACATATTTAAAGTTAGCAATATATACTTATACTATTTTACGTCTTAAATCTTAATAGTTTGAGATGCTTTGATATACTGTTATATTTTTTATACAAATTGAGAGAGTTATACTCTTTTGATATTATTTATAATTTTTTATAGGCTAAGATTTTTTAATGTTTTTAAATTGCAGTTTAATGTTTTCAATCTGTTGGTTTTTATATGATGCATAAATTTAAAAACATTGAGGGAATATTATTCTTGTTATTTCTTATGTGTCTAGTTTCAAGAAAATTACATTTGCTCCTCTTTTATCATTATTTGATATATTAATTTGAAATTATTATGAACATGTGTTGTATATTTGTGATGAGGAATTATTGAAGACTAATTTAATAAGTTGAACAAATGCTCAAGAATATAAATCACCAGTTAAATGTTAAAAATGCAAAATGTATGTAAATTTTTTTTATCTGTTTTAAAGAGTTGTTTTTGTATTCTAATGTTATAATTTTTATTGTAGATTAAAAATTTTTCTTATTTGGTATATTGTTGTTTATTAAATTAACTAATTTGTGTAATATTTTCTTCAGCTGTTTGAGATAGTGTTTGTATTTTAATTTTTATCTGTTTTAAAGAGTTGTTTTGTATACTAATGTTAAAATTTTTTTTGTAGATCAAAAAATTAATTTTGTTACTTGGTATATTGTTGTTTACTAAAATAACTAATGTGTGTAATATTTTCTTCAGCTGTTTGAGATAATGTGTTTTGTATTTTGAAGAAGTGTTGTAAAATCATTGCATTTATTAAAAGTGTTATTAAAATTTTGTAAATTTGGCAAGAAATGCAGATTTTAAATTTATGTACTATTTTATATATTTCTGTTAATTTATTTTTAATCATATATATTTTTTAAGAAGAAAATTGCTTTATATGACATAAACTAATCAAAATTTTTTTAAAAAAATAATTAACATTTTATGAAATTATAGAAAAGCATGCATCTTTTAATGTCATCATTTAAATTTTGTTCTGTTTACATCTTTTTCATAAAGCAAATGTAGTTTGAAAAAAGTAAGGGGATAAAAAGAGGGACCAACAATAATAATTAATTTTTGTTTATAACAGGAACTTTATTCTTGTATACTGAAAAATTTGTTGAATAAACAGCATAAAATTTTATTTATATATATTATGTCTTTTTATTCATCAGAGAAATTCTCGCATGTGCATTTCATTTCAATAGTTGATTCAATTAATTTTTGTTTTATACAATTCTCGGAAATTTCTGTCTAATGGATTCGATATCTTTAAAATGTTAAATATGTGGAAAAATTCACTTTTATTGATGATATAAGTTACTAAATATTCTAATTAGAAATTGTTACCAAGATCATGTGATATACAAAGGTGGTGTGAAACGTGTTTGATTTTAATGTGAAGATTTCAACATTTGTCAATAAAAGCTTGGGAATGAGGTTGTGCTTATTTTGACTGGTACTCGCCAAATTCTTAGCCATTTTGGATGTGCAGTTGTTGTTTGACAATTGTTTGAGTGAATGGATGTGAGTGTTTTTGTGAAAATTGAAAAAAAATTGAGTATTGAACTGTCAATAAATATTTGTTTATGAAAGGCAATACTCCTATGCCTATAATAAATGAGTTGAATGTTGTGTACGAGGACTGTGCACCATCATTTACCTCTGTGAAAGTTTGAACAGCTGAATTTAAATGAGGCCGTACCAACTTGGAAGACTCTGAACTTTTGGGACGTCCAAAAACATTGCTTAAGCTCATCAACTGGTGCTAAACGACCCATTGAATTAAAGTGAGAGAGATTAGTGGAGGCTATGAATATATCAAAGAACCTGTTTGTCATGCATTGAATCAAGTCTTAGGCATGAGAAAGCTGTCCGCATGTTGGATGCCATGTTTGCTCACATTAAACCAAAAATGCCCCAATTTCCAATGCACTTTTGGCAAATTTTAGGTGCAACAAATCAGAGTTTTGGCACCGATTAACTACTGTAAATGAAATTTGGATACACCATTATGCACCCAAAACAAAAATACATTCAAAGCACTGGACTGTGAAGGGGGAATCGACAGACATTTTGATACAGTAAACCGTGATACTTGTCATCTGGTTGCTGTATAGACCTGCTGAGAAATATTACCTGATATCTGGCTTTGCAAGCTCTTGAAATTATACTTATGTCCATTCCAAATTCTTGTGCAATACTTGCCAAGCTATGCCCCTCTTCTAGTTTGCTGATCATTCTACCATGGTCTTAGGCATCTTGATGGTTTCTTATAGCCATTATGAACATATGATTTCACTTTTACATGCAGATATATCTCGAAATGTATCCTTTCTCCTTTTTAAATTGCCTGGGCACTGAGCATGAGCATTCCACACATTTACGGGCCTTGATGTCCTTTTTGATGTCATAGTGTTGATATTTGCATCTGCATCACTTTTCTATTGATCTGCCTTTTCATTGTGCTGGTCATAAAAAAAAACTTTTCCAGAAATTTTATGGTTGTATGTTGAAAAATGCTTTTGTTATATTTTGCATGCTAGCATATATATACACTAGCATGTAAAACTTAACAAATATATAAACAATTTAAAAATTGATTTGACCAATTTCTTTTAAATTTAAGGAAAAGTTTGAAAACTGCTTATTATATCAATATGTATATATAATACACACCTAACCTTCCAGCCACAAACATATATATATTATATAATCCGTAAAGATCTATAACTGTAATTAAAAATTTTTTGGAGCATGTTTTAAATATCATCGAATGTTTTATGTAATTATTAGCTAATATATTTGGACAGTTTTCAGTTAGAATAGAAAATAGTGTGAAAGGTATTTAATAATTAAATCATATGCAGTTTTTCAAGTTATATAATCAGATAAACTTTTTTAGGAATTTCAATTGTAAAAAATAAATAGATTTTAATGTTCTAAAAATGTAAAACTCTAAAGTAGAAATTGTAAAATCTGAAAAACCATAAAAGTGATGATAAAAGCTTTTAAAATTTTTGTACATTAAAGTAGAAAATATTGTAATATGTACATTTTATGAAATGCTTTAATATTTGTTTGCTCATACTTGTTTTCATTTGTTATGAATTTAATTAAAAAAGCTTTATTACAGTGATGATAATTTCTTTTCATACATAAGATAGTAAATTAATGATAAAGTTATATGCATGAGTGATAAAAAAGTGTTGGAAAAAAAAGGAAGAGCTTTGGTTTGTAGATTTTATGATTGGGTTTGCAAATAGTTAATCTGTTACATCATGTAGAGTGCTGTTGTAAGCAAAGCTGCCTTATCTGTTTCTGTATAGAAATACAGTTGTAAGCATTATTGGGGAACTTAATCCAAGTAGTGCAAAATAAGACTGATAATTTAGTGTGAAAGGATTATAAAACTGATATCTCAGCTTTAATAAGAGTAATTCTGAAAAATAATTTTACCATTTTATGAAATATATATGGTCTATTTTTTTTAACAATGCAGATTAAATGAAGAATTGATTATTATAATATTGTATCTATATTTTGATTATGTATATATTTAAAAAAAATTCTTAAATATATTTTTTTTTGACTCAGAATTATAAATGGGTTTTCTATATCGGTATAAATGAAGGTCATATAACGAGTTAATGTTTGAATTTTCTTAGATAAAATAACTCTCAGAGAGGTTTTATTATTGAAAAATTGGGAGAAAGAAAAACAGATTTGTGTATGAACTTTTTGTAAATTATTTTGTTATAAATTGCCTTGATTCTTTTTAAAAATATCATTAGAGAATTATTATAAATTTGCTTCAATAAGTTCCAAAATAACACAAATTCCTTAAAGATGAGTTTATAACTGGATAAAAAGATTGTAGAAGATGTAAATTATAAAAATCAGCTGTGTCTTGCAAAAGTTGGTCATAGGCATTTGATATCAGCAACAATTTCATGTTATGAATAATTTTAAAGCAACTATGTATTTGTTTACTTTTTACGTGATGCAGAATTCAAAAGCAAAATTTAAAGGAATGATTTCTGAAAATGTGAATAATTTATAAGGAGGCTCATTAAAAATTACCTGTTGATCATTGGTTGAAAATGTGTCATTGGGGGAAGTGTGATTACTGCCTGTAAAAGAATTGATCCTAGAAGTTCTTTCATAGTGTGTAAGCTATAAGAGTGAGGTTCCAGTTCAAGTTGTCATTCTCGTCACTTGATGGTAGTTCAGAATTAAGAAGTTGGTTTGCAATAATTCGTTTTAATTCAAAATTGAAGATTTTACGAATAGAGTGTGAAAAAAAGTTAAGTCCTTAAAATAAAATATTTAAAAGAATATTTAAAAAGTAAAATGTTTGTACCCAAATTTTTAATCATTAAAGCAATTAAGGTGTAAAATAATAAGACATTTTATGTAAGAACTTGTCTGATTACATCTGTATGTAAATCTATGATTAAATCATTTGGAGATGATAAAATAAATACACCAAAAAATGTATAATTTTACAGAAACATCTATCATGTACAAGGGAAAAAAAAGTGTCAGTGCTTAGCTGTAATAACACAAGACAGGGAAGAAAGCATAATTTATAGAAGTTAGAATTCAATTCTTGATTCAAAGAGTTTTGAGTTATAGATCTCACAAACACTCTTCAAATCACACACGAGATATTTTACAACTGTGATATTTTTACAAATATAATGAAACATGTAGAATTCGTACATAATAATAAAAAAGTAATATAATGTAACAAAGATTATATATATATATATATATATATATATATATATATATATATATATATATATATATATATATATATATATATATATAATGTAATATAACGAAGCATGCAGAAAAATATTCATTCCCATAAATTTTGTTCTTCTGATGTATATTCTTTTTAACATGTTTGCCGACGTGAATAACAAAAATGATAAGCATTCCTTTGAGATGCCTATCATTTACGTCAAATGACATCTATGTTATGACATTCAGCCAAGTAGTCATGGTCGAGAGCTCGCGGCCGGCGTGGGTTCGAATCTTGATGGTCAAGGTCGTGGACTCGCGACCGGCGGTTTTCGTTCAGTCGCGGTTTCGATCCTTGGCCGCCAAAGACCCGCCGTGTAGCCGGGGCTGATGCACGTTAAATCTGTTCGGGGCCCAAAGACCTCTCGTTGGCGTGGTGTGGATGATGGGAGAGGGGGGTTGCCAGCTCAGGTGTCGTCCTCGTCACTTGACCGTGGTTCAAAATTACGAGGTCCGTCGCCAATAGCCCTCGTGTTGCTTCTAGTGCGACTTTAATAAAAAAAACTAAACTAAGCAATCCCAATTACTCCTGTCTCGATGCTATTGAAGACCCAACGTGTAGTATAAGGATTGTTAAAAGATAGTGGGATTGCTGTTGATTTGTTCAATTTTCCCCGTCTAGACCACAGTTAAATCTTGTTTGGCGCGTGGTGATCGGGAATGACAGAATAGTCCCACTGTTGCTCATGCATGTCGTAAGAGGCGACTAAAATGGATACCCAGCGTCTGGGGGTATAGCCGGGCACCCTGCCCCTGGGGATTATATCAGGGGACCTCAGGGACTTGCCTTCTTTAGGTAAGTACGGGCATCATGACCCCGAAGCACCCTAGTGATCTTATTCTTTCCCATAGGGTTTACTGTCTTTGGTAAACACGGGTGACGCACTCCTGGGATACCCTAGTGATCCTTCTCTATTTTTGACCCTCCTTCTTGTCAACCACTTTTTATCTTTCTTCAACTTCACGCCTAGATCACAGTTTAATCTTGTTTGGCGCAGCATAGCCACATCTGGCTTTTGCGTTACAATCTTTACATTCACTCGCTCATTGCTGTTGATTTGAATAAGGGTTTAATGTTCGCACTGTGCCAACTTTAGAGCCTATGCAGAATATAGAATGATTCGTTGGGAACATAATGCCTTTGTACATAGTTACTTTGGACATCGATATTGTAGCAAAAATTTACTTGCGGATGTACCGTGAAAACAGTCCAAAAAGGAGGATAATGGAGATTGACCCAGAACTTGTCCGGAGAAGCAGCATTTGTACAGATTAGATCTCGCATGAAAACAAAGGACTCCTTTTGGACTCAATTTAAGTCGTTGTTAAAATTTAACAGAAATATCTGTTTCAATTGCGAAATTTGTCTCGGCATTCGACAATGTTTAATTCTCCTTATAGCAAAGTTGGCCAAAATTTTGACAGACAAGTTCAGGTGCGTCATATAAATTTCTATTTTTTTTCCCCACGTCTTACGTTCATGGTTAGGGGTTGGTAAATGGAGATAAGGACAGAATCTACTTCGCCTCGGGAGATGAATAACTTAATCAAGCTTTTAAATTAGTTAATTTACATCAGTTTAATGAAGCATCAATCTACAATAGTAAGAAATGCTCTTTTAAGCATGATAATTCACTCTACTCTTTAAGCATGAGAATTGATTCAAATACTTATTTTCTAACTGAGAAATGAACAGCTTTAATTTCATTTCAAAAATGAATTGAAGCTATGTACTAAGCTAGGAAATAATTTATTCTTGCCTTGTAGTTTTAAATTTAAATCACTGAGAGAGTTAGTAATATCAACTAAAAATGCCAAATCAAATAGCCAGCTGTTATCAAATAATGGGGATCATTCATTAGGTAGTTCATTTTTTTGTTCTAAAACATTAGAAGCAGCATTTTTCAATCTACTCGGATCCTGCTTTTTAGAAAGTCAACGCACTTCATAATGAAGGTTAAAATCCCCATATTCCATATCTAAAAATTCACTATGAATTCTCGTCTGTTTATGCTTTTGCTTTGATTTTATTCACGCATTTCACGATTGGTAACGTAACATTTTATATATTTAAAGTTATGGCTCATAGTGCCTCTTGGTGTGTAATGCATTGATATTTTTTCATAGGATGTTTTGAAAAATTTTCAAGCAAAAATATAATGTCATTGACTTTACCTATTATTGATGGTGTTTCGTTTGTATACACACTGATGCGTTTGCAGTAATTTACATATTTTTAAATTTTCTAGGCGCGATTTTACTTTTTCAAATATGTTAGATCCTCTTGTTTTATCATAAAATGACTTCAGACTGTGTGTGTGTGTGGAAAATTCTTCAAATACATTAATATTATCATTAATTCCTCTAATAAAAATATTTAGTGATACAACATCAGATATATCCGTTGATTCATCCAAAGCAGAGAAAAGAAAGTACAAGAAGAGACAAGGTCTTCCAATTGCTGGGATTCATCCTGATAGAGTTCCTCGACACGTTTCTTGTCTTCTGCCTTGATATTGCAATTTCACCTGCTTGCCTTAATATCTTACTATCAAGATGACGTACAAATATTTGGAGACAAGACAACAATTTCTTTTCCGTCAGAAAAAGATTTCTATTTTTTTTGCCCATTTTAAAGAAATTTCATATGATACATCTGTCATTGCAAATTACTTTAGGAAGCATATTTTGTCTAATTCTGATTTTCTTCTTTTTCTTAGTTGCATATTCTTTTCGCATCTCAGACCGAAGAAGAAAATTTATTTTTTCTTCCATGTAAGTCTCATGCTGTCTTATAGTGCCAAGATCATGCTTTTTATTAAGTGAAAAGTAAATAAAGACCTTTCATAAATGATATGAAACAGTTTTAATGACGAATTTCTTATAAATAATAACTCATTTTCTCTCTGTTCATTAAATATATTCCTTCTATTACTTTCTACGCTTCTTTTAGTAATTTTATTTTGCATGTAATGGATAAAAGGAAATTAAAAATAAACCTAGGAAAGTTAAATTTTTTTTTACAAAATGTTGAAAAAGAACAAATAGATCACAGCTACGTACATAGTATTACTAAAAAAAAAATCCCTTTGGTGTGGCGTGGTGTGGATGTTAGGCGAAAAGGGTGCCAGCCCAAGTGTCGTCCTCGTCACTTAACCGTGGTTCAAAATTACGAGATCCGTCGCCAATAGCCCCCGTATTGCTTCTAGTGCGACGCTAATGAAAACTAAACTAAACTAAACTACTCAACAGAAAAAAAAAATACTCTCGCAAAAATTCTGCTTCGAAACTCGGCTCACTTACAACTGACTGAAGCGCACTTGAATCATCCAATGCACCACATTTGACACATACGCTACGATTTGGCCACCCCTGATTTATAGAATCTTTGAAAGAGAGGGTATATGGCCATGGTAGCCTAGTGGTCATGCTTGTGGTATTGCGGATGTCGTTGTTTTCGTCGAATCGTGGGTTGGATCTCTGATGTCACTAGAGATCCTCCGTGTAATATGGCCGATGCACGTTAAATCTGTAGAGATCCCCTTCTTTGGTGTGGTGTGTAAGTTTGAGAAGGGAGACGCAAATTCAGGTGTCGTCCTCATAACTTCACTGATGTTCAAAAGTACGAGGTCCGTCGCCAATGTCCCTCGTGTTGCTTTTCAGTGCGATGTTATCAAACTATCACATCACATCGAGCGAGGGTATCTGTATTTCCGTGAGAGTTTCCTTTGTGTTACTGGGTGGATGTAATAATAGACAATCTCTTCGCTCAGAATTCACAATGTCAAGCCGAGTCTTGAAAATAATCCAGGATGTCTGACCATCGAATCTTACAGGTTTGACACTCGACTTGGAATGTATAAATTCTGAGCTTGCCGGGAAATTGTTTGGCTTGTTCTCAAGATCAGTGCCTTTTCTCGATGTCACTGAATTTTATTTGTAAATTTCATTTTTTACTTCCTCCATCTTCTGAACTTTGTTTTCTACTACATTGATCTTCCTTTGAACTTTGTCTGCAACTCTCTCAATCTTCCTCTCTAAGCTTCATCCTTTACCTCTTCAATCATTTCATTAATACCTTAGATTTTACTTATAATTTCTTTTTGGCATTGTTCTATTCTATCTTCATGTCTTCTTGTCCTCTTCTTATACCGGCTAATAAAATAGTCAGATAGGTCTTGTCAGCCATTTTCGCTTGAGATCTTGTGATCTGTATACACTGCTAATCATACTTCTAACATCAATGTTTCAAAAATCCTCCTATAGGTGAACGGAGGAAACAGTACAACAAGGGGGATAATGAAGAATGACATTTTATTCACAAATATTCAGGAAAAGACAAAGCACAGGTAGCAGAACTTGTTCAGATTAGGAGCTCAACAGGAAAAAAAAAAAGCACTTGTACAGATTAACAACAAAACTAGAACAAAAGCAACACTTGTATAGAATGACAACATAAACTGATGGCAAACGCTAGTAATAATAGTAATAGCACTTTCAATAACGTTCAGCTCACCGGCTTACTCTAAATTGTACTACAAACTAAACTCAAAAATAATACTTTGCACTTCAATTGCAAATCGACCGATCTCAGTCTTTCAGCGTATTGATATCTGTCCTAATAGGTGGGACGTTACAGAGAAAATTTCAGAAGAATCCCATAACTTCTCTCCTAATAGAGATATTTAGAAAATTCGAGCATTTTCGAGAACTTTTCTTTTGTTGCCTGTCACTAAATTTATCACCAAGGTTGGGAGATAGGATTTAACCAAAACATGCTTTCTAACAGAACTAAAGTAATGTCTCTTTTGAAACATTTTATCTCTTTTAACATAATGTCTCTTCAAGAAAGTGGCATTGCAAGTTCGTGAAAACATGGATGTCATAGTGATCGAATAAAATAAGAAATAATACCTTAGTTGAAGAACTTCGTTGATTGTAAGAGGAGCTTTCATTCAACGGTGATCTAAAACGCATTGTCATTTGCGAATTATCATCCTTTCAGAGGTTTGAGTAGGTCAAAGAACATGATAGTCGTAAATTCAGGACTATAAGGGATATGTTCGAGGTCTTTTAATCGAATTTTCTGCAACAAATCTTTGCACGCAGTAATCACAGGACAAGCTTCGTCATGCAATACAATAATCTCTTCGGATAACATTTAAAGTCAAAGATTCTTGATTGCTGTTTTTAGTTTGTGTATGGTAGTCAGAGATGTCTTAAGACTTCTTGAGGCCCTGGGGCCTCATCAAAAAATAGGCCCCACCTGCGAACCTTTAATCTAATTTGGTGTATAT
>BMAW01029545.1:85466-133608 GCA_019974015.1 Nephila pilipes | reverse complement strand
ATGAAAATATTTAAAAGTACTTGCAAGCACTTTTAAAAAATCGAAAACCAGATAAACATTTTTTTTTTAGCTCTTTCGAATTCATTTTATTCCATTCCATTAAAAGCGATACCCTAGATGTAAATAGAAAAGTACGAAACTCCATAAGATTAACATTACACTCGGGATTTCTTGGTGTCGTGTCGACGGTAGCCTTAAAGGTTTTATATTATTACTAACTAGAGAACCCATTTTTCACATCATGAGTGAAGTTTTAAAATAAAGTGATCAGTTATTAAAAAATAAATGACCAGTAAAACTTAAAATAAATGACCCGTTATAGCTTAGAATCCACTTTTAAACCTGTACGAGATGATGTACAGAAAAATTATGAATAATTTAATTATATCCTAAAAATAACTAAGAGGTTTTTTTAAAATAACACACTCACATTTTGGGGACGAGTTATTCGAAAAAGAATTGTTATTTTGCTACTAAAAATAAATAAATAAATAAATAAATACACTGTTCTAAAAATCATTATGCCTTATCTCACGTAATATGCTCACAATTATGTGTAAAATTTCGCTCCCCCCCTTTTTTTTCGTTCTTTTCAAGAGAAAGAAAAAAGAAAACTCTCTCACAAGTTTATAAATAAAAAAATGTGTAAAATTAAAATATTTTTAATGAATTTCAATTTTCTGTAGGAATATCTGATTAACTGATTAAACAAATACACGCAAATAGAACATTTCTAGTGAGGGTTCTTATACTCTAAAAATCTCTTATTTTGTACCGAAAATTTCTCCACTTTTAATATTTACTCTTAAAACATCAAATTGTTGTTCAGGCATTTATTTACCTATTTACCAAATCATACTGTAGGATTCCTGTTATATGATTGTTTTTCAACATTTATATTACATAACTACAAACAGTAGTAATGTAATATATTCGTTTTATAAATGTACTTTTTTTTATTTGGGTTTCAATAATTATAAAAAAGAACAGTCATTTGAATTTTTAAATAAGTAAAATAACGCTTTCCATATCAAAAGCAAATAAAAATATTTCTCTGAATGACAATACACATCGGAAATTCTTTTGGAAGATCATAGTGCATTCAGAATGAAGGAAGCGCGCAATTATGTATATTAATCATTATAAAAATATTCTAAAGAGTCTATTAAAATATTTATATAGAATTTTATAAACAGGTAAGATATTATTTCATGTTATTCAGAGGGAGAGAGAAGAAAGTTTACAAAAAAAATAGCAGAATTTTTTTTTAAACAGGATACTATTTTTATAACTCTGTCAATAAAAAAAGCAAATACAATAACATATTATTTTACTTTTTTAATGAGTTATAAATATTTGTATATTATCATAAATCTCAAATACAATTCAAAAATAAAAACATAATTACCTTTTGCTGTTTCAAAGAAATTAAATTTAAAGGAATGAATTGCCGATTTAGAACTGTAGACCACTTGTTTCTCCGAAAAAGTGAGATTTCCTCCAGGGTAATTTCAACCCTCTTTTTATTAGCCCTGACGCCTGTTATAAAATCGGGAATTTGTTTTATCACTTCTGTTGGGGGCTTAAGTGTATCTCTTGTCCATTTATGAGCGATCCTTAACTCACGTGTGCAAATAAATAAAAGGACGCTGGAAGGAGTGTTTGTTATGTCTGTGACTGTCCTTCCCACAGCAGCATTTTTATCAAAAAAATGGACATATCTCGCTTTAGAAATAAAACTAATATTTTCCCTGATTCTCTGAAAACGTCGATAATAGAAGTATTTGATATAGAAGAAAGTGTCTTCAACCAGTCATGTCCGGGAATAACATTTGACGCTTAAAATTATTCTGATCATGATCTTATTGAGGCCGAGTAGATAACGAGATGAGGCCCCCTCAAAGGCGAGGCCCTGGGCCCGGGCCCAGTTGGCCCCTGCCTTAAGACGTCCCTGATGGTAGTGCACTAATTGGTTGCATTATTTGTCATGGAGAAGAGTGTAAGCATTTTCTACACGGCTGCCACTACCTTGAGATAATGGTTCTGCTTCATCAATTTGTCTTCTGCACTAATGGTTTCTTGAGTAATAACCAAGCGCGTTTGACTTTATCGAGATCTGTAGACAGTACTAGTTTGTCCTGTACTAAATTCGCTGCGATATTGGAGCACTGAGGTGCGGGAAAGATATTCCGCTTAGGAAAAACTTTTGAAAATGGCGGCAAATCTAAAATTGACTGGCGATTAAACTGCTTCCGCGCAGAGATAAGTCATACATTCGGGAGATAAACGCATACTTTCCTAAAACTACGAGTCCTACTTTTGGCGCATACACGGCATTCTTCCTCTTCAAGCGATGGTGCATGCTTGACAGTCTCACTTTTATTTGGTCTACCTTCATATATCAAGTGAGAAATTATATAAGATGTTAAAAAAATGAATCTTGCTAAATTTTTTTCCCAATGTGGTGGTCACATTACCACCTTTTAGGTTATAATTATGCTTTGTAAATTTAATTTGAAACATTAAAATTTATTAAGTATTCTAAATTTTTTTTGGAAATTGGAAAGGAAATTTATATTTAAAATTATTGAAAAAGAATACTAAAATTCTGGTAATATCTAATAACAAAATAATATTTAACACATTAATGAAAAATGGATTTTTTTCAGACAAAGAAAATAAAGAATTAAGAAATTTAAACTGTTAAAAAAATTAGTTCTCTAACATTATGAAAGCTGAGTTAAAATACGTTTATCACTTTTCATGCACATTTGATTTCCCTTGGGGCTTACTTTCATTGATAAACACTAGTGATACGACCCCAGAATACTCTAGCGACCTTTTTCTTTATTTGATTCTTATTGCCAAACAATTTTTCTTATTATCCTATTTTTTTTTCAAACGTCTAGATCACAGATATACTCTGTTTAGAGCAGTATAGTCATCTTTGGTACTGGCATCATAACTTTAAATTTCACTCAATCAAATTCCCGTCTGCCGAAAACTTGACATAGGTTTTATAAGAAAATATAAATCTATATATAACACAAAATGAAAAGAAAGAAAAACTGTTACTTTCATTTTATGTGACCTTAATTTAATAAATTTCTTTCTCATCACTGTTGAGCAAAATCAAATGAAAACGCCTTTTCGGTTGAAAGATATCACCTTCATTTTCAGAACTTTTTCTTCATTTAGATTTTTTGCACCTTCAATCTTCTTTGAAAAAATCTGTAATTTTGATTTATTTGCTGGTTATTATATGGTCATTGTAGATTTTATGGTATGAAGATAGACAATTTTGGAGATCACGTGAATTTTCAGCTTGTTTCAGCGGAAGGGTCTGTATTCAAAAGAAAAATTCAAAATTTTTTGCTAAACTTAAGCTTTCTTGTAATGTTTTAGTGTTAAATTATTTGCTTCAAATCTTAATCAGTGCTATTTCTTAATGAATTTCATTTGAAATTTCGGATCCATTTTCCCATAAAATCCACGAATTCAATAACCATATCAACAAAACCTTCTCTTCCAATCGATTTAACAAATCTGAATGTGCCAAAAATTTTCTTTTCTGACGGTTCAAGCACGCTTTCTATTTCAGCTGAAGATGACTATATCTTCTTCCAACATGCATTCAACGTTGATGTTTTTAGTTCTTTCAGAGACAGAGATATGACGTCACTGCAGTGCTCAGTTGAAAATTTCTCCCATTAATTGATTTTGAATCGTTTATATTTAAATTCCATTGAAATGTTCGCCTCACGTTTTAAAGGCGTAAATAATATTCTAATCCTATGGTTGGAGCTACGAAGTAGTGTTAGGTGGTAGAACACTGTTTTCACATTATGGCAACACAAATCTTGTGGGTGACGTTGAGCATTATCTAAAAGTAATAGCGCCTTGAAACTCAAATTTTTCTGTTTTAAATAACTTTCAGCATTAGGTACGAAACAATTTAAAAACCAATCTTCAAGCAAATTTCTACTTATCTAAGCTCTTGGATTTACTTTCTAATATATCAGTAAGATGTTTTCATTTACGTCTTCAACTGCACGGGGGCTTAAGATCTATAAAATAGAAAGAGTTTCGTCGTAAAGTCCATTGACGCATTATTGTGTAAAAGTAGCATTATACGATTTTTAGACATCTTAAGACTCCCGTCTACTTGACATTTTGATTTCTTGAACGTAATATTAATCCTATGGAATTTCTACTTTTGCTGTGAAATGTTTACTGTTTGATCTATTTGAATGCAATAAAGTGCATCTGAAAGAGCAAAAAAATAATGAAGGTTTATGCGTTATTACATTTTTTCCTCTAATTTTTGAAAATATTTTAATATGTTTTTAAAAAACTAGAAAACTCACAAAAGAATCATTAAAATAAGGATAAAAGTAATTTTAAGATTCACTAAAAAAAGTAATTCCGCAGAAGATTTCGTTATTTTTTGCTCTTTTAGATGCACTTTATTGCATTCAAATAGATCAAATAATAAATATTTGAGAGCAAAAGTAGAAATTCCATAGGATAACGTTACTTCCACGAATTCAAAATGGCCGGTAGATGGGAGCCTTAAACCCAGTTGCATTTTTTTTCTCGATATAAAGGTTCTAATGGGTATTTTTTCCCATCAAAGTCTAGCTTCGTCAGCATTGAAAATTTGATCTCTATTCTGTATCCTTTCTCTTCCATAATTCGAATTTTTTTGGGGGATATGTCTTGGCAGCTTCATGATCAGCCGACGCAGATTTTCTTTGAACTCTCATGCTATTAATTGCGAAACGCTTTTTGAATTTTTCGAATCAACCTTCAACTTGCCTCAAAATTTGGGTTGACAGAAGCTTCTCCTTGTTGTTTCAGGTGTTTGTAAATTTCAAGTCCTTTTTGCTTAAAGATTTTACTATCCAATCGAAATTTTTTTCGGCAGCAATCACCAATCCAGATGCTGAGATGCTGCCCGATGCCTTTTCCGTTTTTTCAATTATTGCACCCAAGAACGAGCTGTATAATCTGTGGACATTGAAGATCTTACAGCAACTACACTTCTTATTTCTTTTTCATCTTTCTTAATAGCCAGGACTGTTGCTTCATTTAAATTAAGACTTTTTTGAATAAGAGATGCCTTTTCTTCTTTTAAAAAAAGGATCCAAGATTTGTATCTTTACTTCTAAAGAAATAAATTTTTTTGTTAAACATTCCTTTTTTTTTTTTTTTTTATCAGATATGTGGTTTGGGATTGAAACTTAATTTTCGAAAAAATTAGTTTTAAAGACGAGTCATTCCATGCTTCGACGTAGTTTGCCGATAAGCCACTTTAGACACGTTTGTCTCCAGGCCAAGGAGTTAAAAAAAAAAAAAGGCCTTCTGTACACGAGCCCTCAACTGTGATAGCATTTTCCAATATATCGATACGATACGACGACATCGCATCACCCTTTAACATTTTAAATAATTTGTTTATATATTTTCATGTAAAACCCTGTCACATCCTTTCACAGATGTGTGATCAAAATGAATGTAATTCAATAATAAAGATTTATTTATTGGCTTGCATTTCTCCATCTTCGTTTGATTTTCTATACATTTTCATGTAAGAATCCTGTCACATCCTTTCACAGATGTGTGATCAAAATGAATGAAATTTAAGAATAAAGATTTATTTATTGGCTTGCGTTTCTCCATCTTCGTTTGATTTTCTGATAATGAAATAAAATATACATATTTTTTGAATACCTTTTTTGAGATACATTTTGATCCGTCTGAGTCGTCAAACACACCAAAACAACGTCGCAGATTATGTCCTGTGGCAGCCACTATAGCTCATTATTCCTTCCCGTCATTATTTTTTTTAAATGTGTTAAGTAAAAATCATGTTATCTAGTGCTGTAGAAGTACTGTGTTGTACAAAGGTTTTCGCTATTTCCTTATCGTTTTACAGTGAAACTGTATTACACGTTGTAGTGTTATATGAGGGCTCCCGCAATTTTTCCTATTGTGTTAGGGCGAAACCGTGTTGTAAGATGCCGTACTGGGAGGGCTATCCGTGCAGGAAAATGGCTCCAAAATATTTCCTTTCTATTCTGCATGAAAGGAATATCTTTACGCTACATTCATTGAGTTAAGAGAGAGAAGTAGATTTCTATTGAATTACATCATCACAGTAACCTTCGTATTGTTTGTTAATGCGATTTTAACAAAATCAATCAATCTACTGAACTACAAACACAAATACAAATTAAATATAGATAAGAAATTTTTAGAAGCTGTTACCTCATTTATTTGAAATCTGCTGCGAATTCAAATTTAATAATAAAAAAAAAATGTGGGTGGGTAATCCTATCAAAATTATGCATTTTTTTATAGGGAAAAAAAAGCGCAGCCAGAAACAGGTATATAATATTTCATATTTCTTAAAGACATTTTCACACCGAAAAGGATTTAAAAATGACGAAAAAATATTTTCTTACTGAAACTAATTGTCTTTCACCAGTCTGTTTTTCACGAAAGTTTATTTTAATAAGAACGCATTGTGAGAATCTACGATCTACAGAACAACTCTTTTATGACAATATTTTCAAAATTAGTCATAAGAGAGTTTAATTTATCCAATAATTTTAACCAATTGGACTGATACGTTAAAAGTAGTCAAGTGCTTGAATTAGTAAAAGTTTCATTGATAGTTTTGGTGTGACGGTATTCAACCAGTTGATGCATTTATAAAGCATTCTACGTTTAAACATGTACGACGGTTCTTGGTTTTGATAATAATACAAACAATATTTCAAGTAATACATATCGAATACAGGCCAAATTTTTTTTTCCATGAATGATAGAATTATTTATTTATCCAACTGTACACTTATTATGATATATACAAACACTATCGATTACACATCACAGAAGGGAAACTTCAGGCTAAATGTCTTTCTTTCTTATTTCACGTGAAGCTCTCGGAACAATCTTTGGGACGACAATATGGACAGTTTATTCTACATAAAACACCAGGACGACACGGGAAAGATACTTGTTTCAACACGTACAATCAGATAGAATATTTATCCATAGACATAGAAGGAAAAAAAAATTAATTAAAAGCTTTTATTTAGAAGAAAGCATGAGTTATGTCTTTTTTCATGAAAGACTATTGCATGGAAAATTTTGGAATGATTGCTTTTTTTCATTAAGTTAAAACCATTATGTTCTTAGAGAAGTTACTTTTAACTTAATAATAATCAATATTTTTTTTTAAAGAAAAAACATCAAATTAAGTAAGCAAAAGTGCATTTAACATGTTACTAATTTACAGGTGACGGTAAAAAACAAAAACAAAAGCAAAACAAACACAAAAATTATAAAGTACTTATTACTAAAAAAAATAAAAATAAAAATAAAAAAAAAAACACTACCTGATGAATCTTGGTTTAAACATATGTTGAATAGCTAGAACAATTTTATAGAAGTTTTAAAACTTTTGAGCAAGTAATGTCATACTTTTGCTTTTAATGCGATGAAAATAATGATTGAGCACAACTATGGTTTTGAAAATCAACTGCAACACATAAGAATTTTCAAATTTTTCTTTTCAAAATAGAATTTTATTTAATTTCAAAATGGTAAAAATTAAAACCCTCTTAGAATTTTTTAGATTGATAAATAGAGTCACTAAGTTGTATACAACTTTTGAAAGAATAATTTTTACTTATTTCAATAAATTGCGTAATACTGAAAATATAGTTAGAGTGGGAAGAGCTCCATGCTCTTATTTAAAAAATAAAACTTTCTTATAAACGCTTATTTTCTGATAATATTCATTTAGAAAATGAAAAATATGAAAAAAATACCATGTTTTTTTATTGACAAGTAGTTGATATTATTTAAATAAGTAACTTCTCTCTGGATTTATGATGATAAATTCTCCTGAATATCATTCTAAATTAAAATAAAAGAAACGAGAAAAACTTTTTGAGATTGCTTACTTCTAAACATTAAAACTTTTAATTAATTACAATTATTAATTAACATTAAATGATTTAATTATTAAGTATGGTAACTTCTTATCATATAAAAGTAATTTCCAACACGACAATGAAACTAATAATACTGTATATAAAATATAAAAGATCTTGCTGTAGATGGTCCTTTAGCTTATCCCTAAGGAATGATATGAAAAATTAATTACCAGTAAGTTTAAATATAGTTTTAATTAGTAATAATTTCAATCTGCATCAGTAGTTCCCAAAGTGAGCACTACGGTGTCTTCACAAGGTGGTGGAGGAATATTGCAAAATAATAATTATTTTTCAATAATGAATTTGTTGAATGTTTCAATAATGAATCTTTCAATAATGCCATTATTTGAAAGATTCATTATATTGTAATTGATTTCTGGTTGTACACGTGTTTTATTAATTATTTTATCGCTTTCTCTTAATTAATTCTATTTTGATTTGTTTACCACTTAATCACTCAGGATTAAAAAAAGATTAGAAAGAATAAGTTGTTTATTTATACTATGATTCTCCGACCAATTCTTACTTATTCCTGTGCAATTTGGGGTTTTGCAGCTGAAAATTTTATTAATAAACTAGGAAGATCACAAAAAAAGAAAACATGTTTTGAGAGAAACATTAAATGCCAGAAGGTTTATGTGTGAGAAATGTAGGCCTTTACGACTTCATTAATTTCCCTATTATAAAAGCTGTAACGCAAAGAATTGGTATCAATTCTTTGCAAATCTTGAAAATGTTGATAACAATTCTCCATAAAATATAACAAATTGCACTCCTGATCCCAAAATTAAAAGACCCAGAAAATTCTCTAGTAAGCTGCAACCCCATCGGCAGTTAGCGCAAACGTAACAACATCGCCTTAACTTCGAGTCGCCTATGGCGTGCAACTTCAATTATTACTTCCAAATTCACATCATTTTCTGTACATCCAAGCAATTTTCAACTTAAATCTGAATTAAATACAGTTCTAAGGAAGGTAAATGCCGAAGTCATGCTCCACAGTTAAAACAGATTCAAAGATTGAAAAGATTCAAGTTTAAATGCTCCAGTTAATCCGTCAGCCTGCATACTCATAATTAGTCTCATTTTGATTTAGCATTGGGCGTCATGAGAAAGCCTTAGTTCAAAAAGGACACCACGAATAGAGAAAGGTTGGGAACCACTGGTGTACATTGTTAACATTACGAACTTTTTTTTAAAAATATAATTTGTAAGAAAATTAAAATCATTCAAAACAAACTTTTTTTTAAAAAATATAATTTGTAAGAAAATTAAAATCATTCAAAACAAAGTGTAAATTTAACTTAAATACCTCTTCGTTTTGGTTTCATGGCAAAAAACGAAGAAATATATATTACATTGTGAATGTACAACTTTTCAAAACAGAAAAATTGTCTCGTCATAAGGAAATAAAAATTGCTCTAGCTGAAAACACACACACACATACACACACATATATATATATATATATATATATTTAACATATCTCATAAATCTAATGAATTTGAGCTTATATTTTCCATTTCTGAGAATTGAAGTAAATAAAAATTGAAGCAAATTTTTTTTTTCATTTAAAAAAAATTAAATTTGTAATTAGATGTATTAATGAATGAATTTATCGATTTTTAACTATCCTTCAATAATGGGTGTTCTCATAATTATTTTATATTTCATTTTTGTCATAATCTGAATATTTTTCTTAAGATTATTATATTATATTTGGACGCTGTTGAGCCCAAAAAGGAAGAGGAATGCTACATTTGTTACAGAAAAACTTGTACAAATTAGCATCAAATTATTACAGGGATAAATTTAGGATCATTATTTTTTTATTATTTGTGGTAATTTAAAATACGACTGATTTCAAAAGATATGAAGTTAGCTTGATCTACTTTTGTAAGAAGATACAAATAACACACCATTTATTGAGACCCCTATCTACATAAAAAGTTTATCAACATTGAACATCAAATCTGGGTTGAATTGCATCTTCCCTTCATTTGCTTCGAAATTTAAACTTTTATAAAAAATAATGACATTTTTTACATCACAACTTTTTTTTTTTTAAATTTGAAGTGTTTACAGACCTATCTCTTGACGATGGTTCAATATTAAATTACATTATATGTCAGAAATGTTAAATAAAAATGTATACATTTTATGTGCATGCAATATATTTTTCTATTAGAAGATCTAAGTTGCTGATTGCAAATTTTATTACAATTCTTCACCTCATTATTGCTTCAAATATACATAAGAAATTAAAGCCGAAAAAAAAAAAAACTTTTGTATTAAGAAAGATATCCATTGCACCCGCCAAATACTCAATGGACTTTTGGCAGTATTTTTTGTTCATGCAGCGGATAGGTGCTGAAAATAAGTAATACATTGGAAACGACAAATGCATTGTATTTATACGTTAAACAAATTTTAAATACAATATTGTAGAAAATTAGAGAAATGGTCAAATAAAATAGTTTTTCCGACATTTTCTTTGTAATTAATTTTATTTTTAGACATATATGTGAAAATCTTCACGATATCTAAATGTTGCAATTTTAAATTAAATATTACAATTAAGAGTTTAAATGCCTTTTCAGCTACCTGAATCCAATTTCAATTTCAACTTGAGGGTATGACTATGATTGAATCATTTAATATATTTCAAATTTTAAAAATATGTTATTTACAATTATATTTAATCTTTATTTCTTAAAATATATATTTTCATTTTTTTTTCTATAAATGCGTTTTAAAGTTGAATTTCTATTAAATGAAAATATGTTAACTTATTTAGACATTTTACAATTTCTATCAGAATAATTGTTATACTCTAAGTTTGTTGGACGCCAGGCTTATTTTAATTAAACATATAAAGACTTTGTAACATAAATTTAAATTATTTCATCTTCTTATAATACATCATTTAACAAATGTAACTGTTTTTATGATTTCTAAAATCCCATTTATTTTACATGACTGCATTCAATGGGATTTCAAAAAAAATCAGTACATATTTGTCAACATTTTATAATACAGATAGCTATATACAACATACACAACCATCACTACAAGTAACAATATAATTCACAAAAACACTTAGACAAGCTTCATTTTACAGAATGATTGTTTTCATAAAACAGGTTTTATGTTTTCATAAACAGTATGATTTGTAGATATTTTTATTGTACGAGTATCTAAAATCGGAACGAAAGGGGTCTCTTTTATTTCGAACTTTAGCTCGTAGGTAATGCGCCGACTTACAACAGCATTTAGTTGTCTGTTGATTTATTGTTATTGGTGCACAATAAGTAGGAGCAAAATATTTTAAATTTACAAAAAAATTAATTTAAATTTAAACAAGGCTCTACCCCTAAAGAATTATTGAAAATATTTCATCAAAAGGGAGAGAGAAAAAAAAAATAAACATCGCTGAATTCATATATTCACGAAATATTAAGCATAATAATTACACAAAATGCGTTTAGTAGAAAAACCGCTCAAATTATTTGCAACTTTCTAAAACATGACCTCTCTATAATTAAACAGTACATACACTTTCAAAGAGTATAACATATTTAATATATTTTTCAAATAAAGTAGTTTGAATATACATATTTTGTGAACATATCCATGTATATTTATCAGCTTATGGAAACGGAACATATTCACAAGTTGGAATCCAGTGATATATAATCCTCCCTAACTAGTAGAAATTCCTTTTTCTTACATTTGAAAAATTATAAAAATCGATGTAAATTATCAGAGAGTGTAATATTTTGCTGATAGACGGCAACTAAGAAGATATTTTGACCAACGTATCTTAACGAAGCAGTCTATAAAATTTTGCAATAAAATAAAGGCAACAGCCCTCTTCCCTCATAAATAATGTGAGCTAGAATTTTTTGCAAAATATTTTTGATAAGTGATTTTAAAAACAAAATTACAAACCAGTCTTTTAAAATGACACTGGATACAATGAAAACCCCATCAATTTATAATCGTGCAGACATATATTCTTATCTCTCCTTAGATGTTGAGATCGTTTTCAGTAGAATGTTTATTTATCGCACAATAAAGTATCGACATGAACAATTAACTGGTATACATGTTAAAAATTCCACCTCTCATCTTCCACAGTAGAATTACACCATCTGTTGTTATAATCGTATTAATACAACTAGATTCAGTATTAAATTGGGATACAATCACAATGCCTAAGTGAGAGAACCAATTTCTTATATTCGAAATCATAAGGATATCAGCATGTTCAAACGTTATTAGAAGGGAAGTCACTTAAATATCGGTTTTAATTTTCATGGTCTCATTAAAATTGTTATATTTTTTATTTGTAGAGTGAAGTGTCCGTGAATATATAACAAAATAGATTAGAAACGGTACAAAAAGAAATGAAACCTTAAAAATAGTTATATCATTTTGATCACGATTTTCAAACAAAAATTCAACGGAAATAGAAAGGATGCATTTGGCACCCTGGAATGTTATTCAGCATGAAAATGATGTCGATTTAAAAGTAATAATTACATCGATGAATGAAGTTGGCCTCTAGAATTTTCTGAATGTGTTCTTAATCTACCTCTATGGGCTCAGAACGGATTCGCATTTTGGTATGGTAATAACAACGTTGTTTTGAGATATAGACTTGGCATTATCTTTCAACGGCGATGTACTGCTTAATGTTGGTCTAGATGTAAGATTACTTGCCTCTCTTATATTGGGACGATATTGGTTATCCAAAGTTGTTTCTTGGTAGTAATCGTTTTGAAGATCTAAATTCAAAATCACATTATCTCTATTCTCTAATTCTTGGTCAGTGGTATCATGTACTGTTTCTAATGAATGGAAGGGTTCTGGGTTGCCTGAGTGGCTAGAAATAGTTCGGCAACCCTGCTTCCCTACTGGTAAGGAAGCTCGTTTCGGTAAGCAATCATGGCTAATACTTCGAGCTGACGAAGATTTTAAATGTGTACTTGTTGTGCCAGAGCATTGCTCGTCTTCTCTAATGGTCGGAAGACATGGACTTGAAGGCCAGTCAGAGAGATTGGAAGCAGCTGAGAAATCAAGGGGCATATGCGATTCTCTGTCTGCTGCAACATTAGGAGAAGATGGTGACCGCGTACTTAACTTTACTTTTTCATGACAATGTACATTTTCGGCAGAGGAAGATTTAACGTCCATCTCAACAACCGTTTCTTGAGAACAACTTGAGGATACAGAAGTCTGGTGATTGTATTCATGATTTTCATTATCTTTAACATCCTCCATGCTAAGCCAGTGAGCATTGCATGCCGAACTTGGCATTGGAAGTATAGGGAGGCTGTTCTTTCTACCTCTTGGAGGACCATGATTGCTCTGACTTTCAAAGTTGCTTTGTAAAGTTGAATCAGTATTATATCTCATCTTCGAAGCTACTGAGCTTTTATGATCGTCTAAATTCGTTAAGCTCGTATATGAAGTGGATTGGGTTACACTGGAAGAGGATTCAGTAGTAACCCAGTTGCACATGGCACCAATAGATGTGGACGAACTTCCTTCGACGAGACTATATTTACGACCTGATCGATTATCGCTCATTCCAGACATTTCATTCCTTGTCCTTACTGTGTTTCTTAAGCGAAGTACTTTGTCCCACGTCAGAGCTTCTCCACTAGAATGACGTCTACTGCTTGTTTCTCTCTGTAAGACTACATTTTCTTCAAATTGTTCAATTAGCATCCTCACTTCCCAGTCATTAGTAGTTTTCGGTGCAGGGCCATTTTCTGATTGCAATCGCTCATCTTCAGTCTGAATTACTTCTTCAATAAGATCTACTGGCACTGTAGGATATATAGATTTGGAAACACCTACCCACGGAGCTTCATTCATGTCTGGTGGAGGAGGCGGAAACTCTAAGCGCCATAATTCCGTTGATTCAGATTCTTCAGGATCCTATAAAAAGAGAACCGATTGTATTAATAATAATTTAGTGTGTTTATGGATACAAATAGTTTGAAGTCCCAATTGTTTAATTGTGTTGTTGATAATTATCTTAATAAAAAATGTGATTGCTGGAAAAATATAGTAATTCTGAGTTTATTATGATTTAAATGTTAAAATAAATTTCTCGTTTAAAAGCAAATTTTTGTCATCGGATGGAATCTTAAGAGAAAATGCAGACCGTGGAGTCATAAAAAATAAGTATACCCTTAGAATTAATCACTACAATGTTGTTGCTGATATGTTGCATCTGATTGAGTCGTCAAAACAACTGCTATTATGGAAAGGAAAAGGAAATTGATAAAATATTTTGACGCATCTAATATTATGATTTAGCAGCAGATGTCATCTAATTTCTGTACAATTTGGAAAGAGGATATCAGGGGAATAAATTTCTAAATTTCGGCATAAAAAAGCTCTTTATAAATGATTCATCTAAACTCTGATACTAAGAACCTAACATTAAGTAAAAATCATAACTATGTTCTTCCAAACATTTTTTACCTTTTCCCACTGTCTAACGATAACACTGAAGACTGATGTGGCACATCTTAGTATTGATCAATCATCTCGAGTCCTATAATGCCATATTTCCTAAGCTATGAGTTCTTATCCTAATTATAGCGGAATAGATTATTGGTAGAATAATTTGAGAATTAGTTAAGATTATAGCTATCCAGCCCCATATGATGAAAACACAAAATGATGTTGCATGCTTGAGAAAAATAGTCAATTCCTATACTTTTATTAAATACTTGTCTTTTAAAAGGATGCGCTAACCAAAAAGTCATGGTCACAAGCCTATAGCTATCGTTGTTTTCATCGAGTTGTAGGTTGGAATCTTGATGCTACTAAAGACCTGGATGGAACTGATGCACTATCGATCTGCGAGGCTTCTAGTTTTCCCATGACAGTGTGAAAGTTCGAAGAGAGTGGTACCGGCATAAGGGTTGTCCTTATTCTTTGACTAAGGTTCATAATTATGAAATACATCGTTAGTAGTTCTAGTGTTACTTCTAAGTGTGAAGTTAATAATAAATCCAATCAAAAACCAGTTCTTGAATTCATGTTGTTCAAGAATATTTTTCTGTACGATACTCGATTTATAAAAATAGGATTCGAGCTTCAAAAAACCATAATTATAAGTTACTTTTCCAAAATAGAGGGGCGCTTTAAATGCTACGTCACTCACTTTGACTGTTGGAACAACCATAGCATCTAAAGACATTTTAGCAACCAGAGAGCAAGAGTATGACAGAGATAGTCTAAAACGGTTCAGGACAAATAACACACACTTGTGATCGAATAATGATTTACTCAATTAAGATCATTGCTCCAATTATTTTGAGGCCGGGGTAGCCTAGTGGTCATAGTTTCGTATTCGTGGCTGGCGGTTTTTGTTCAGTCACAGGTTGATTCTTGGCTGCTAAAGAACCGCCGTGTAGCCGGGACTGATGCACGTTAAATTTGCCGGGCCCAAAGTCCTCCCGTTGGCGTGGTGTGGAAGTTAGGAGAGGGGGGATGCCACCTCAGGTGTCGGCCTCGTTACTTGACCGAAGTTCAAAATTACGAGGTCCATCGCCAATAGCTCTCGTGTTGCTGCTAGTGTGGTATTAATAAAAAAAACTAAACCAATTATTTTGAGTCATCAGTATAGAAGGCTATCATGGTGAAATAAGAAAAGGTTGAAATTATCACCTGGGGAACTCAACGACAACAATTATTTATTAACAAAAGAATAATTAAAAAAATTAAAATTAACAAAAGTATCAGCTGACGATCTGATAGCTAAAAAAATGAAGTAGAGATCGATGTTAGAAGGTGAAAGTCCAAGTTGAAACTCTTTAAATATCTATTCAGAGAAGGACTTGAATTAACTTCTTTATATCTGTTTCGTTCACACTCTGCTGACCAGTTTCCCAAAAACTACCGGCTAGTTCTAAACGGTTTTATTTAAGTAAAAACACCCCACATTTATGCAAATGAGTTGCTTAACATGTGTATCCATATATTAACAAATCACAAGGTTTGAGTGCATTGTCCATAAAATTTCAAATCATGATCCATTTACTTTATGAGTAATCTACATCAGATTTTTTTTAAAAAAAACATAAATATGTGTATGATTTTAAAACTTTAAAAAGAAGAAGAAATTTCGAATGAATTTTGTATGTATTATACAAAATGAATCGAAACATTTTCTTTCGAATTATTTATCATCGCTCATTGAAATAAAATCACAATAATTCGTACAAAATTTTGTTTCAAGCTTATTTTTTTTTCTTGTATTAATATCTGTCTTGAGCATGAACTTATAAATAAGATATTTTTAACTGAAAACTAGATTTATTTTTGTTTTAGAAAATATATATACTGATAAGACATTCAGAAAATGACCAAATAGTAAATTCTTAGTTATGCCTTCCTTAGGAAATATTTTTGAAACTTAATGAATATACCTAATATTCATGAGATAGGAAACTTATAGTTAAATTTATTTTAACAAAATATTTCTGAAAACTGTTTAGTTATTAGTTCCATTTCATTGTTTCTAACATTTAATTTTTTTTCTCTTACTTTAATCGTTTTTTTTTCTTCAGAAATAAAAAAAAATGTATCCTTTCATTTTTGATTTTCTCAATAATCCTAATGTAGCTCTTCGTAGGAGGTTCCTCCCTTCTCCCCGGAATGTTTGTACTCATAGTATATTTTCTCTTATTTTAATCGTTTCTTTTTTGCAGAAATAATAATAAAAAAAACCTCGTATTTCATTATTTTTGATTTTTCTTAGCAATCATAATGCTATTGTTTTCATAGGAGGTTTCCCCCATTCCTCCCGGAATTTTGGTACTCCCAGTACACCTGTTATTTTAACCTTTTTTTTTTTTAAATCAGAAATATATATAAAAAAAAACGTTTTTTATTATTTTTGATTTTCTTAACAATCACAATGGTGTTCGTAGGAGGTTCCTCCCCTCCTCCAGGAATTTTTGTACTCATAGTACACCTTTTCAGGGGTTATCGGTAAAAATCCGAATTTCATCTTTATATCACACAATCGCATAACCAAAAACTATTTAAATTTTTAAAATTAATTATTTTTAAGCCATAAATATCTCTAAAAGTAGATTGAGATACTTATTGCATTAGTACACATAGGTAATGACAAAGAAAAAATACTCGTAGGTGATGTTGCTATTTAATTGCGTCGGTGATGATAACTGTTCTGTAAATGTTTTTAACTTAAGAGAACAATTATTTAAATTACTTTATTTCAAATTATATATATAGTCTTTAAATCTTATATCTACAAGAGATTATAAAATACATAAACTGTAATGAAAAGTAAATGTTTGAGTTTCAATCTATTCTTAATCTATACTATTTAAAAATATTTTAAAGTTAATTAATTCAAATGATCTCTAAATATAAGCATAAAAATTCTTAATAAATGTAGTTAAAATGTAAAATGGATTACGGGTACCAGGGCACGTGAGGGATTGTGGAATACTATAACTAAGACTCCTAGTTTTTGTGATAAATACCTTTTCTAAGTATGTGTAGAGTTTAGATTTTTTGTGTGCTTGATAATGATATTTTTATCGTTCTATAGAACTATAAAAGCATTCCCTCCACCTCTTAGTTGAATATGGACATGATTAGTTAAATATATTTGCATTTAGTTACCAACTGAAAGGAAACTATTACGCAATACGGTTAAAAAAATTTTATGCTTCCATAAAAGATACAAACATATAGTGAGTCAAAAATATTTTTTCTCTCGGTAATGCTTAAGTTTTAAGAAATAATTTTAGTACGAAAAAAAAAGAAAAAATTAAAATTTCTAAAACTATAAAGTTCTATAATTTTTTCCAAAGAAAATATTTAGCAATATCATTAAAAACGTTGGCTCCTTATATTTTCTGTATTGTCTTATAAATGAGGAGAAACTTTATAAAAATAACGTTTTTAAAAATAATACCTAAATGCAAATACACCTGAAAACCCTGTCCGTTTTCAGTTCAAAGGGAAAGAAAAACTATTGGATCGAAAAGTACTTTTATAGTTCAATAAAATGATTAAAATATCATTATTAGGCACACAAAATTCCTAAGCTGTGCGAATAACTTTTAGAACATAAATGTCACAAATAAGAGTCTTAAATTCGATATTTTATCCCCCCCCCCCGCATGCCCGATACCCTTATAACGAACCTGATTTTCATCATCCAGAGAACAGCTTTGTCTTGTCGGAAGCTTTCGACGAATACTGACAGAAGTTGGCCAAGATTTCCTTTGGTGTTTCAGTCTCTCTTGTAGCGCCATTACTTCTTCATCTTCTAAATCTCTATCCTCTTCATCATACTCAAAAGGTGGCATATCATCATAAGGGTCAACTGGAGACTGCAGGAAAAGAATGACAGAAAAAAATTAAAAATACATCTGTGTTCACATGAGGTCTAAAATTATTAGTATGGAAATGAATAGGAATTTTTCAGCTATAAATATCAACGAAATATTCAAAAATTGATAAAAACATTAAAATAAGAAAGGATAATTAATAAATTTTCAATTAATCAATATTAAGCTGGAACGATATATCACATCAAGCTATTAAATTGAAAAATGTCTCCCGTAGTTTAATAATATATATCTAAATTACTATAATCATATTAAAAACTCGAACTTAAATAATACTAATCTCTTAGTCATTATCGCGAATTCACGGCCGGTATTGTTTCCATCGAATCACGAGTTCAAGTCTTGATTCTAATAAAGATCTTTCATATAGTGGGACGGATGCACGTTTTCTCTGGCTAGGCTCCGAGTTTTTCCGTTGGAATAGCGTAGAAAGTTGGAGATGTCAGCTCAAGCGTCTTCTTCTTCGTCTTTTGGCAGTGGTCAAAATTTCAAAGTTCATCACCAATAGCCCTCGAGTTTCTTCTTAGTGTGACGTCAATAAAAAAAAGAAACAGCCAATCGCTAAGAATTTTTTTTATTTCCTTTTAAACTTAAGAATTTTATGAACCCTCCACAATTTGAACAAAATGATAGACTCTTCGATACATATTATTTGGACTAACTTGGAAATAAAATAATAAATACACAGAATAGCTTTGATATACTGTTGTAGTTTTATTTTGTTTCCAAGTAGTAAATATAGCTTATTTAAAGGCATATAGACTTAGCTACCAAGGGATCATTTAAGATTTATTGATTAATTCTCAGAATAATATTGAATATAACCCACTACTAATACATTTATGAATCTTCAGCTTTTAGCTGTGTTTTAGTTTGGTGTAGAATATAAGTTCTAACAGTAGGTGGCACCATCATTTGAGAAAGAGATAGCTATATTTTAATTAATTTTCAAGCAGCCATTTAAATATATGAACATATTTGATTTTATGCCTTAATTTCCAAGACACATTTTAATTCCAAAAAAGATGAATATTGGTAATTATAAAAAGTTCGCAGCAAGTGATATTTTGATATTTATAAATATGCATAAAAATGTAATTCACGCACTATTTTCTCAATGGCAATTATGTATGGCGCATACAATATGCTTTCAACAGTAGAAGGAATTAAAAAATATTCTCTTTTGTTACCGTTTAAACTTTGTTTTAAAACCAACAGGATTTATTCTATGAATAGTAACTATATATAAATTTAAATTTGGCAATTTATGTTGCAGAATAATTATTTGTTGATACTTAAATTGGAAGACTTTTATTGATTAGAGTGCTGAGCAAAAGAATTGTCATTCTGTGGTTCGAAGTTAAAATTATTAAAAATGAGTTGAATTATACAAGCTAAATTCAAAGTTTTGTTTCATACCATTGATAACTAATATAAATAAAAAAATGTTTCCTATTTTTACGGCCTCAAAATAGCTTAACAGATTAACTGTTGAAAAATTATCCGAAGATGGATCCAATGTATTCTAATATGGTTTCTGAAAGAAATAGACAGGCCAGTAAAATAAGAAATGAATTTCTAAGCATTTTTATTTAAAAGTTTCATGGGGAGATTTCGCTGATATATTTTAAAGACATTGATTTAATACATTGAAATGAGGATTCTATTTATGAATGATTTCAAATCAAACAAACCAAGTAGTGTTTTTATGATTAATAAATATTCATTCTGAAAGACAAGGAGTTTACCCAGAAAATATATCGCTGCAGATTTCTTGTGCTATTTGGGATACGTGCAAGTAATTGGTCTCCGAATGGTAATTTTTGAAATATAAGCATATGCGGATAGCTACATTGCTTAATGTAGAAAAAAAAAGCTGATGTTTAGTTTGCTAGAATAGGTCCCTTTGAACAAACCTAAATACTTGTACTTAGAGAAAACGGGTTAGCCAATAAAGAATAATCCTGTTAAATAATCTACGGCTCTCAGTCTCATAAAGAGGAGACTTTTCCCCTTCAATCTTTTAGATATAAGTCAGAGATTTATTAATGTTGAATTAGTAAGCGAATAATTCAAATTTCAGTGTGTCGCATCCATTTCTAAATAAATCTTGACTTTCAAATATTGTGACTATTTAGAAACGTAGCACTGAGAATCAACACGAGAATTGGCAATGAACCTCGAAAATTTGATCCTCGGGGAAGTGCTGAGAACAACATTATATATGCTGAGGATATATTTCACTATGGTCTTCGGTCAACATGTCAGAGGTTTATTAATGCTGAATTAGTAAGCGAATAATTCAAATTTCAGTGTGTTGCATGCATTTCTAAGTAAATCTTGACTCTTAAAGATAGTGATTATTTATAAACGTAGCACTGAGAAGCAACACGAGGGCTATTGGCAACGGACCTCGAAATTTTGATCCTAGGTGAAGTGCTGAGGACAACACCTGAACTGGCACCTCCCTTTCCAAACTTCCACACCGCTCCAAGGGAGGACTTTGAGTCTTGACTGATTTATAACGTTCATCAACCCCGGCTCATGGTGGGTCTTTCATGGCATCAGGGCTCTAACCCACGGGTCAACGAAAACCGCCAGCCGCGAGTCCACGACCACGATCCCTAGGCTACCGCTGCCGCTTAAAGAAAGACGTGGTGCTGGTAACATAACTTGACCCGAAAAAACAAAGCAGCATTTATACAGATTAGATATCACTTGAAGACAAGGGACTCCTTTTGGACTTAATTTAAATCACTGTTAAAACTTTCACAGAAATATTTGTTTTTATTCCAAACTTTTTCACGGCATTCTGCATTGTTTGCAGTTCTCTTTATAGCAGAGTTCATCAACTGTTTGCATACCATACGCCATAAAACAACAACAACAACAAAAACCCACGCCATGTTCTAGACCATGATCATTATGCTACCACGGCCAAACGCTTATAAATATGTTACACATAGTAGTAGAAAAGGAGGAGTCTTATATATATATTCGTGTGTGGCGTGTGCAACATTTTAATATGATTAATTTAACAGTAGTAAATCTCAACGTTCATCAATGATAAATTGCTAGTTTCGTGTTCTCTTTTTTTATGTTGTTCTTTTCAAAATAAACCCACACTAGGGGAAAAAACATTTTGAGGTTTATTTAAGCTTAAAACCATGCTTATTTAGCCTAGCATTGGTCTCTGCGATAGACATGTTTGGTATATCCAATTCTATCTAGTTCATAAAGAGCTACTTGAATATAGAAAGTGATGAAACTTACGTGATTTTGGACACTAGGGTTTTCTTCTTTAATTTCTGAGACTGAAATAGAGGAAGCTCCTAAGCTGGACACTTCTTCAAAGGTTTCCCAGGTTTGGGTTTCCTATACGGAAATAAAAAAATATTTTTAATAGATTGAATTGCTTATAAAAATATGCTCATCGAAAGTGCTTTCATCTCCCTATCTTTTGATCAAAATGTGCGATGAAAAAACAAAAAAATTGATATTACATGAATAGACATTTGATGTTACTCATTTGACAATGTTTTAAAAATAAGATATGTCAAATGTTTCGTCAGATATTCTTTGATCATATATCTTTATTATTTGCTATTCAATTTTCACTATCTAGCTCATCTTAAGAAATTTTTTTCCGACAAATACATTCAAGGTAATAATACAATTACAATCCATAACATAAAAATCGACACACCAAGCGAGCGTGATTGAATGGAAATTGTGTATGCAAAGATATAGGGATTCGAAACATGCAAATAATTAAACATTTTGTCCATTGAATGAGAGTGGGAGCCCAGCGCTGAGAACCGCGCATTCATAAGGGTTTGCTATAATGAGCGATCTCGAACGGATGGCAAAATTTCGGTTGCATTTGACTGTGATGATATCTGAACTTCGGCTGAAACAAGATCATGCTGAAGGATTCGTACACTTACTGCAGTTGTCAGAGTTTGAAAGTGGTCGTGCTATCGGACAAAAAGAGGCTGGTTGATGAATTGAACAATAGCTCGACATCTGTGAAACGGATGATGATTAGACGAGGCCAATGAGGATCAATAGCGGCAGAAATCATCTCAAAACGTCAGCGGTCGATCGAGATACAACAGAACAGGAAGATGAGCGATCAGAAAGAAACAGCACCGACTTCTTATCAACGATTCAGTAGTGTCTGCGCACATGTATCCAACATGACCTCGACAATTGTATAGGAATTTACGCCTGCGCCGACACATGGCTGCTTACCTCTCACACCTGTGACCGTCAAGTCCGATTACAATCGGTATCGGCTCGATAACTTGGAAATCAACAAATGGGGAAGAAGTTTAGTGAAGAGTCACAGTTTCCATCAGGTCCTGAGACACCGCAGATGCAGCCTGAGATCGTCCAGACTGGAATCCTGCTACTATCGCACGCCACACAGGCCTCCAACAGGGGTTATGGCGAGATCTCTCTCTTCTTGATAGTCATGGACTTTGAGAATACTATGGCGCAGCGGTATGCTAGACGACGTCTACAACGAAGCACAGTCACGTGTCATTGTGAACACCAGAACGAAGCTGCACAAAGATAATGCCCTCCGCACATGCCATTATTTGGAATCGCAAGCTTTCTGCACTCCTTGGCCCAAGGGTACTGCTAGAAGTTACCTGCTAGGTAACCAATTGATCTCTCCCATAGAGCACATTTGGGACATTATAGAAGGGATTGCAACCATCCCATGAATAGTTGACGATTTGCCTAATAGCTGGGAGACACCTAGTCACGAAATCTGGAAAGGATACCATCCGGGAACAATTAGAACTGAATGTTTATCGAGGTCATGGGATTATTTTAAAATTACAATCAAAAGTACCACTCATAGATATTTTAAATAATACTATAAAATCAGCCTATACATTGAAAAGAAACAAAGAAAATCCAAAATCGAAGAAACATAAAAACAATAGATGCCTAAATAAAATTTGCCTAAAAAAATAAAACCTGGTAAGAACAAAACTAATTAATTGAAACATAAAATAGAAAAAAGAGTTTCCTGTTGCAATATCCACGCAGAATTACCAACATGGGTACAAAATACATCCAACAAAATAATCATAGGACATTAACTTCAAATATACTTCCAATGTTAGAAAATATATTATTTATTTCACAAATCTAGAATGAAAATTCAACAATCAAACAATCGTCTTGATACAAAATAAAGACAAGAGTTAAAACAGCAAATAAACTAGAAAACTCCACTAAGAATTTTCAAACGAGATGACTAAACTGGTTCTTAGTTGTTGTAATATGCTAGTTCTAATTTAAATTCTAGAATAGCTCAATTGTCAAAAGTAAAAAATATTTTATCAAAAACGTAAAACTGAAATGATCTATTAATAAAATAAAAACAATTCAATTAAATTTAAAAATGTTAAAAGGTTTAGTCTGAATTCATGAACATTAAAATGAAATTAAAGGCTGAGATAGAAAAGCTCATCTATCAAACTATGTCAAGACAATTAAACCAGAATCCCAAAATTCGATAAAATAAAAATCTTTTTAAAAATATCATTAACACAACAAACACACACACACACACACACACACACACACACACACACAGAGAGAGAGAGAGAGAGAGAGAGAGAGAGAGAGAGAGAGAGAACGCGCAAAATCAAAGAAATCCATAACAACAGAAACTAATAGAACAAAATTTTCATTCAAAACACAAAATGCAGATCAAAATAAGGAAAAAAAGATTTGCAAGAACATAACACTACACGTAGGAAATCGACAGATATGGGTACCACTAACAATATGAGTATGTAATATATATGTTATGAATTTAATTGAGGACATGTAATCATTCCGTCAACTGTAGTGGTAAACAATTTTTAATCAATGAAAAAGGGGAGTCGAATTCAAGCTCCTGGTGGTGATTTTATTTGTTATTCATTATGAAGACACTGAGCAAGGTCGGCCGGCCGGGACAAAGAAGAAAATGGTTTTTGAGCTTTTTAACCGCTATATCTTTTATAATGGCAATATGATAAAAAAATGCTCTATTTTTCCGAGTATCCCATTATATAATAGGGAAAATTATAAAAAACGTCATGGAATACATGGTACAGGATTAGGGATTCTTGGGAAATATCATAACAGACAAAAAGTCTGAAGGGATTATTTTAACAGATTTAGTAACGTCAGAAAATGGGATTAGACAAATTTCATGCGCGCGTGATCTAATAAATAAAAGGATAATTTACTTTTGAATACGGAATGGGATAGAATAGAAAATTAAATTGTTATTGGGAGAAGTTATTAAATTAAAGTTAAATCATTATATATATATAACACATCAATCAATAACTCCCGAGACTAACCCAGAGATGGCGCTCGTAGTAAACCAGTAACCAGGTCTTTCTAGAGTACTAACCTTTGCTTGAAACGTGTCAAAATTTTAAGTCGATCGGACCAGAAACAGCCGAGTTATCGAGGTTGGAGTAAAGTCGTTTTGTAGTTTGTTTAAAAAATGGAAAAAACCGAGTTTCGTGTTCTGATGAAACATTGTTTTTTAATGGGTTAAAACACCGTGCAAGCGAAACAATGGATTGAAAAATGTTACCCGAACTCTTGTCCATCAAAAGCAACGATTTGTCGGTGGTTTGCCGAGTTTAAACGTGGTCGTACCGACACAAGTGACGCGGAACGCTCGGGTAGACCTGTGGAAGCCGTTACACCGGAAAATGTGAGTGAAGTGACAAAAATTATTATGAAAGATCGTAAAGTGAGGCTCCGTGAGATTGCTGAGATTACACAGATATCATATGGAAGTGTATTTACTATCCTTCACGAAAAATTGAGCATGAAAAAGGTTTTTTCCAAGTGGGTGCCGCGATTGCTTTCGATGGAGCAAAAACAGCAACGAGTCGATGATTCAGAAAGCTGTTTATCGCTATTTACTCGCAACAAAAAAGATTTCTTGCGGGGAAAAAAAAAAAAGATTTGGAAAAGCTTTGGAACGATTGTATCACCCTAAAAGGTGATTAACAAAAGGTGTTATGTTGATGAACAAAAAAAAAAAAATTTGCAAAAAAAATAAATGTTGTTTTCAATGTTAGTCTCGGGAGTTATTGATTGATGTGTTATATTACATATTATATATATATATATAAAGGTTGATGAAAGCATAGTAGGTAGAAAATAAGTTGTACGCATACATTATGAAGCAAAGTAGGAAAATACTTTATTGACAGAATGGTGCAAGCACGAAATATTGCCTGGCCACAGAAAGCACAGCAAACCAAAGTCCCTTAGTAAGGGATATGACCTGATATGACCTCCCCAAACCGTAATGGCCGCATTAGCCGCTATTGAATATATGGAGCTCCATCGGCTCTTTAATATGATGTCTCCCCATATGACCCATCAAACTGTCTTTCTGATGTAAATGAGTTGTAACCGTGTCCTTAATCCCCCGCCCCCTCATATTGATTGGTGCTGAGATTCGTCACTCAGACTAAAACTCCAATCAGTAAACAGGTCGTGACTCCATTGATGAGATGCCTAGTCTTTGTGTTCTTGACACCACAATAACCGGTATAGTGATGGTCTGCTGTCTAGTTCCAATCTTTTTTTTTTCGCCTGAAAAACGATGAAAAAGTCATTACACGCCATTGTTTTCCTCGACTGACCACTGCCAAACTTTTTTACTGCTGTACCTGTCATTTGAAAAGCTTCCCAAGCTCTTGAAACTACATTTTGCCAATTTCAAACTCTTGTGAAACACTCGTTAAAGATTGTCCCTCTTCAAGCATGCCCATCATTCTGAAAGCATTCAAGAAAGCATCCTAAAGGTTTCTTGTAGCCATTATGAACATGCAATTTCTATCTCACTTGCAGAGAAAGTAAGGAAATGCGTATTTCTTCCTTCTTTTTAAGTTGTCATGCCACGGAGCGTGGGCATTCCACGCGTTTGCGTGCCGTTACGATCCCTTCGATATCCTAGTGCTAATATATGCATATACAAGACATTACTAATGACTTTCCTTTTTACTGTATTGGTCGCAAAAAGCCCAATTCAATAATTACATGGTTGTATACTGAAAAATGTATTTTTTGCTGAAGTTTTGCACGCTAGTATATGTAAACAAGGTATGGCTACTTAATAACGAGATTGAAGCTGCTACAGAAGAAGTATGCATGCACCAAGCGCCAGAGACCGACAGCTGTTCAGTGTGAAGTATTCTCTTTCAAATGCAGTGCTTTTTAATTCTGTAAACTAATGTCTAATCGTAATCATGGTTCACATTAGAGCCATTTTTTTGTTTCATTGAAAAAATGACAAGTGTAACAATAGAGCAACGAAATGACAACATCGAGAAAAATCGGTAATCTGGTTCAATCTGACCATCTATTTGAACGATTACAAAGAGTATAGAAATTGAAAAATAATCCGTATGGCAAATTTTACATAAGATTTTAACCTGAGAAATGTATGCGAGAAAATGGTGTTTACTCACGTTTGCGCAAGAAGTTCGCAAAAAAGTTTGTACTGATACTTTGAATGTTATTGAAAATGACCCATAAGTATTGAAATTGATAATAACGCGTGACAAATCGTGTTTTTTTTTATTTATGACCCTAAAACAAAACGCCAATCCATGCGATGGAAGAGCCAATTTTCATCGGGAGTCAAAAAAGCTCGAATGAACAAACCAAATTTCTAAGCAATGGTGTTTTTTTTCTCGGTATTCATGGGATTGTGTACCTTCATTGGGTTCCAGAAGGTGAAACTATTAATCAACATTACTACCTTCACGTTCTTGCCTAAATCCGCGAAAGAATAAGGAAAAAAGTTAACCAAATTTTGTAAGGACAAGTTATTCTACATTGTCTGTCAAAAGGTTTTCAGGCCAAGCAAAGAATCCTTGTACTAGGCCATCCACCTTATTCCCCGGATCTTTCGCTATGCGGATTCTATCTGTTTCCTAAGGTAAAATTTGCATTAAACGGAACAATATTTGAGTCCTGAAAGAGTTGACAGAAGACTTCCAGCCCTGTATCGAACAATGGAATATTCGTATGGATATCGCTGAAGGGATAATGAAGTGATATATTAAAAGTGATAATGAGTAAATATATATGACATCAAAATATAATATTTTGAAGCATCAGTTTTGTTATTTTATAGCCACACCTCGTATGTATATAATACATTTATAAAAATATTTGTATATGTATATATTTTCGCACGAACGCACACGTATATTTGTATGCGTGTGTGATGAATCAGTTTCTATATTCTTTACAGTACTCCTAAAGCCAATCAATCTTCTCATGAACTAACTACTTAGACTTTAATTGTTGAGAAGAAAAATTGGAGGACATTCTGTAATAACTGAAGTTTTCCCCCAAATATATAAATCGGGAACGAATAAAATGATTTAAAATTACTCGACTGTGAGTTCTTCCAGCATTAATGGAATGCAAGTGATCATTGAAAATAAAATAGTAGCAGATCTCATATTTGTTGTAAAATGAATGCTGTTATTATCATACAGAACTCTCATTAAGAAGTGATGATAAACAAGAATTAACCATTGTTAAATTTAAAATTTATTAAAAATACACCCCCTTCCACGTCAATTTATCTTATTCAAAACCAATCCCTTTACTCAAATTATGTTTGTAACAAAAAACAGTCAAAGTCAACTTTATCAAGTATATAAATTCAATTTTTATGTTTGTAATTAAAGTCAAAATCAATCGTACTATTGACTACATAACACAAATACTTTTGATTAAACCCATAATAGTATTGCTTTTGCTTATGCTGTCCGTTGTTATCTATTATATCAAATTGCTTCTAAACACTCAAAATTTCGAAACACTGAAATTATTGTACCGTTTCAATGAATCAACTTTGTAATCACATAACCGTGGAAGAAAGGATTTGAAATTAATCCCAAGTTTTAGTAAATTTTAGATTTATGTTTATGGAAATAATTCGCAACCTAGAATCTCTGTTTCGTGAATAATAATTGGGATTTAATATGAATTATTATGAATGATTTTTTTTAGTTTTAAATTATTTTGTATTGCTTCGAAGGCACAACGAGGAGTACATTCTTGGGAACGGGAAAATTGATGAAACCCATTTATCACCTTTCTTAAATTTTTGAACTCTATTGTTGTTTGTTTGCAGTTCAGGGTTTTTTCCTCGTTTTCTTCAAATTTTTCTGCATGAATGAAGATTTTGGAATGATTTTTTTCTATTTATTTTGAGAGTTCAACATATTCACTGGCACTAACAAATCTTTCTTTAGAACAGGTACGGAATATTCATATCCGGCGGTTAGTTCTTGGAATTACAATGAGATTTCTCAATCGGCAATACTAATTGTGATGAATCCATTTTATCACTTTTTAAATCATATTAATTTTAACAACAATTCAAATTTATGCCAACTAATCTTCACGAGTAGAAAAAACTTTTACTTTAGCTCCGTAGTCTCTGTGTAAGCCGTTAGTTATTCCCAGGCGTTTTAGTGACATTTCGAACATTTTACTCTAATTTAAGTTTCTGCCAATATAAGACCTCTCGACTTGCTTGTAATTTCCTCCTTTCGTTTAATTTCTCTTTTTAGCTGTCGAATGCTTCCTTGTTTACAAAATGTGTGACCAAAAGTGGGACCTATTCCAGGAAATAAAAAAACTTTAAATGTTAAGTGGATTGCTGCTTTCCTTGCCAATACTATTAACAATTGACTTTAATGTTTAGAATGGTGATGTGTCCCTTACGCACGCAATTCCTTTCACAGACACAAAGTACGAAACGAATTTTATGGTGGCTTGTATTCTTTTATGAAGATTAATTTAACCATTTTCTGTTGTCTTTTATTTAATATTTTTTAATGAGACAGCTTCTTATACTATTGATTCTTTATCTCATTCTTCATTCAAGTTACTTCTTTGATTATAATATGAGAAACAAACAAACCAAAACTCTTTAAATATTTATACCTCTAAATAAGTTTGCAATGATTAAGTAACTTTATTTAATTAGATATATTTATCTTTATTTAATAAATATTAAGATTTAAGGAAAGTTTTGGATGAAAGATGAAGTTTTAATTTTATCCTAAAACTGAGTTTTCAAGAGGAACGTCTGAAGAATGTCAAAATATGGGTCTAACTCTAAACTCTAGTTTAAATAAAAAATTTTAAAAAATAAAATTCATTATAACAATAGATATATGTGAAGTCTATAACAGGATATTTTCCTATAGAAATTCGAAGAATCTTATATACTGTGCCTTATGAAAGTTTAAAATTGTACGGTAACATTTATAAGCGACTTTATCATAAAGAATAGCTTTCAATTAGCCGTACTATTGAAAATTCAACAATACTTAACATTACTATACCTTAAAGGAAGGGAGGGGGAGGCGGATGCCATACAAAAGAGAAAATTAGGTGTTTGTTTCACAAGAATTGAATGTATAAATTTTTTTTTAAAAAAAGAACTTTAGAGTTGTGGATTACCGGTAGAAGAGGACAACAATTAATGAAAGGTCGAAAGGCATCAACTGTGAATGAAGAAACTTTCTTACAAGTTGAAGCATGGAAGACATTTAAAATTCAAGGGAAAGAAAAAAGAGAATGAATGAAAATCTCTAAAAGAAAATTTCCTTTTTTCTAATCTCTTTTTTTTCCTTCTGGGTCATGGAATAAAATAGAGAAGTGTAGATTAAAAGTTTTGCCAGTTTCTTAGTTAAAATTCGCATGGAAAATATATTGCCGCAACTGGCCAATTAAATATAGAGATTTAAAGAACAAAACAAAAATATTCGGGAAATATTATTACAACAAAAATAAAGCGTAAGAAATTCTTTTAGTTTTCAAAACTTATTTGAACCTTTTGCAGGATAATTTGACTGTACTTTTAAAATAGAATATTTTCAACATTATCTATTGATGTGACTACACAGAATCTCGAAGATAATCTTTTTAATTTATCTATATGAAGATTTCTCGGAGATCTTCGAAGATTTTTCATCGAAGTAAACTACTCTTTATTAAATCCAGGATAGTGCCTCTTAAATATATCACTACACCACGTCTGTCCTTTCTAAAAAAGTCTGTCTTTTTCCTCCACGTCTGTGCTGTCGTCCTTTTGGTTAAACTGGTGAGAAGGATCTTAAATGCTCTAAAATTAGACGTTTCTTAAAACATATATCTGAACAAATATCACCATTCCCCAGTCATGGTTAAAAAGAGTGTAAAGACTTTTGTTGCAAACAGAATATCGATCATTCAAAATTTAACTGTGGTAGAATAGTGGTATACCTTCTAAACAAAGCCTTACAGTTCTCGATTCAAGAGGTATTAATTTTGTTAAATGTCAATTGTGTGCACTGCGGTGGTGTGGTCCTTCATTTCCGTTACGACCCTGTAGTGACTGAGGGCTCAGACAGTATGATGAACTATTTCTTCTGAAAGCAAGGAACTGTTCCGTCGTGACTTAAAATCACCAGTAGAAAGTAAAATATATGCACTTATTAAAGCTATTGAGCCTTTAGATGCCATCAATGAATATTCATCTTACACGAAAATGCTAAGAGTAGTGGGTCAGTACATGACATTCTTACATTATAGCAGGCACCCACTACATTCTAACCATGGATCGTTAACAAACAGGGAACTTTTCCATGCTTTATTAAGCATTATGAAAAACGGACAAAAGACTTCACTTGTAACAGAAATCCTGTACTTAGAAAAGAGTGTTCCTAATTCTAATGTTAGAAAACTGTTTAATTTGTGTTCAGTTTTGGATCAGGCTGGAATACTCAGAGTAAGTTGCGGATGGAAAAAACAGCGATTTAAGTGAATCCTATTTATTGTTCTGCAAACACATAATTTTATTGTATAAATGTGATTAATCATTTCTATATTTCTCAGCGGGCGCTGAAACAATGCTGTCACTTACAAGGAGGATTCTGGTTTGTTTCCGCGTGAAATGTAAATAGAAAAATTACATTTAGTTGTATAGTTTGTAACAGGGTAAATTCCAAGTCTGTGTAGTAAAAGATGGCTGATTTACCGGCTGTCAAAATGACCATATCCAGAATTTTTGCTAGAACAGAAATTCATTTCAGTGGTGCCTTCGTGATAAAATTTTTTATTGGTAGAAGAGTACAGGTAAAATAAAAAGGGTTTGTATGCATATATTTGTTTATTTTACAACAAAGGTCTTGAACTTTGAGATTGTTAAAGATTTAAGAGATGTTGTAACACAGTAATTTAGCACTACCTTCCATGTACTATTAAATGGTTGCTAGATGGCGCCACATGTTCTTTTTGGTTAGAAGCCCAAGCACGATGGAAAGAGAGAAACTTCGCTAGCAGAATGAGGGAGTGATGCTCGTGAAACTATGTTTTATAGATGTTTTGTATCCTGTCTTGTGTTAAGGAACGTGTCAAGTATTAAATAATATAAGTTCCTGAATCCATCCCGGTTGTTCATTATTTTGTCCTGAAATAATAACGACATTGAAGGGATACATTGGCACCCGAACGTGTGGCATGACCCGTCAGATATTTTTTTTCCTTTGATCGGTTCAACTAAGTGTGTGCAAGTTTCAGTGTGTGTCGCCCCTACACTTATTTTGAAAGTGTTATGTGAAGTGCTCATTTTGTTGTATTTGAAGAAATATCATCCGATATTTAAAGTGAAATAGAAGAAATATCAGCCAAGATATTTTATAGTAAGAATTTATCGTCTTTAGTGTGAAATGCGCGATTTGTATTGGAAGAAATAACATCCGATATTTCTGCGTGTGAGGGAAAAACCTTGCTTGTAATAATCATAGTTTGATTTATATAATGTTTCGAATCTATTTATTTAATAATTTCCAAACTTTATATATTTATAGTCTTGTATTCTCTTTTTCGAAAATTCAATTTTTGTGATTTAAAGATCTCGTTCCTTGAGTATATATATTAGTAGTTAATTGATTTATTCTGCACCAGTTTTCTTAATATTTTATTTTGTGTTTTCATTAAAGTTATTCACATTATATTGGTCGATCAATTGCAATAAATATTTAAATAAGCATATTTTAAATATTAGAAGGTATTATAGTATAATTTGGTTAGGATGATAAAAATGTCACTGTTTTTTTGTCACTATTTTTTTCTGTCACTGTTGCTTATAAATGAATGATTATTAAGCATTCTGGCAACTGATTATTTATATTTTGATTATATGATGTGTAGAAATAAAGTGTTTTCAGAATATTATAGTTCTTTTCTCAAAAGCTCATAATTGGTTGCCTTTAACTTTATAGATGTGCATATGATAAGCAATTATATATTCTTAGCATCACATGATATATCATTACAACTGTTTTAACATGTTATTGTTTTTCATGCTTTATTTTATACTTTAATGTACTCTTGAGTTTCAAGAAAATTTTATTTAGGTTTTCACAAAATCAATATATGTCGAATCATTTTGCTTATGTACACATCCATGTGAAAATTTCTATTAATTATATTTCTGCTGCAGGGAAGGTAGTTATTTAATGAGAATTTAATTCTTAAATAGTTAATTAGGAAAACTAATTTAATTTATAATTTTAAGCTTACATAAAAAGACATGCATTTGGATAATTGTATCAGATAAAATGGTGTTTCTTTCAATAGGCAAGAAGATTGACCTTTATAACTTAGCATTATAATTAAAAGTTTCAGTTACTTCTGGTGATAAAATCATCGATTTACGAGACAAAATCGCTACGTGCATATTCTTTAAGGATAATAAGCAGTTTGTCAAAGAAATATTACATAACATAATCTAAGAACGTAAACTGCTGGAAGTAATAAGGAAAATAGAAAGGGAGGACAAGCAACAAGCTGAACAGAGAGCATTTGAACTTGAAAAGCTTAAATTTCAGGCACAAAATCCTCTAACGTCCATAGATAACCCTACTCAAATCAATTCTAACCCCATGAAGCTTGATTTGAAAACAGTGTTACCCACATTTATTCCTGATGCAGATGATATGTCATTAATCTTAACAATGTTTGAAAGGAAGATGAAGCTTTTGAATGTACCAGCATATTTTTTTTTATCACATTTAATTGGATTCCTTCCAAGTGATTTACCAGATTGATAGCGAGAGAACCAAAAGAGATGTTCAGAAATTATACCCATATTCGCAATATATTATTACAAAGATTTAAGCTGACAGTAGACCGATTTAGAGTTCTCTTTAGTCGGCATCAGAAACGGGATCGATCCACTTGGAAAAATTTATTTTTTGAGCTTAGAACTTACTTTGAAGTTTGGCTAAAGGAATTAGAAATTAATTCATTTGATAGGTTAACAGATCTCATCATTGCAGATCTAATTAAGAAAAAGTGTCCACCAGAATATATGAATCATCATTTAGATAGTTGAGAAAAACTTAATGATCCTGTTGTGTTAGTAGAAAAGCTGGACTTAAATGAATATATAAAACCTCCTTCACAAAAAGTAGTAAATTTCCCCAAAGCACAAGAGTTATATAAACCTCGGTTTCCTAGAAATAATCAAGAATTTAGGAAAAACTATTCCACCAAAATAGAAAAAAATATTTCGGGTAACCACAACAGTACTTTTGCTAACTCTAGCTGCTTGGAATCACAAAATGTCAACAACACTGCTTGCCGCCCTCTTATTTCTAGTTATGGTTGTGACAATCCAGAGTTTATAAAGGAGAAATGTCCAAAATGTTCATTAAAGAAAGAGCGTTCTTCTGTTAATGCTATACAGATGTTCACTTATGTTACCTCTCCAGTAACTCTACTCGACATTGAAGTTTATGAATCTACAGGCACAGTTTGTGCTGACACTGGAGCCAGCCAGTCAGTTGGTGGAGAAGTGATGTTTAAATTTTTAAAGAATAGTGGACAAAAATTCACAGAACTTATCTTTCCATGCGACTGGATGATGGTCAACAATCCACACCACTTGTTCAAAAGGATACAGTGCCAATCACTATATGTGTACGAACTTTTCAAACTGATTTAATATTTCTGCCACATACAAAAGGAAATCGGACTCTAATGGGTGTTGACTTTTTAAAGACATCAGGAATTGTAATGAACATGCGTAAGAACTATTGGTATTTTGGTGACAAACCAAACTGCAGATTACCTTTTGCAAAAGATATTCCCTTGCCTACAAACGACAGTCCTGTCGAAATGAATAGTAGTTCTTGTCTCACAAATTCAATTTCCAGTGAGGTTCCAGTACAGAGCAACCCTGAAGATGAAACTGAAACCAGTGATCTTCATTTGCGTGAAGAAGGACAGGAACTTGTTGCAGAAGAAAGAAATGACTTAATGGTCCTACTTAATGAAAATAAAGATGTTTTCAGTCTAGGGGGAGACATTTTAAAACATTTTATTTACACAGGTGAGCACCCACAAGTTTCAACTACCCCTTACAGACTATCTCCAAACAAGACAGAGCTTTTAAAGGAAGGAATTGATATCCCGTTGGACAATAATATTATAGAGGAATACGAGTCACCATATGCAGCCCCAGTAGTCTTAATTCCAAAGTCAAATGGAACTGTTAGATAGTGTATAGATTATCGTAAGTTAAAAGCGATTACTATACCTGACAAATATCCATTGCCTCTCATGGATGCCCTGTTACATGATGCAAAATCTACTTTTTTTATGTCTACCCTTAACTTAAAATCTGGTTATTATCAAATAGAAGTCAACCCAGCAGATCAAGACTAGACTGCATTCGTCTGTCCTTTTGGTACATTTAGGTACAAAAGAATGCCATTTAGACTCCTCAATGCCCCAGCAACCTTCCAGAGACTTATGGACTAGTTTCGTAATGGATTACTCAAAGTAAACATTCTGGTATATTTAGATGATATTGTTGTACGTCTGAAACCTTTCAACAGCACATTGAAGACTTACTCTTATGGTCTTTTCTTTTATGGTCTTTGAAAGACTTAAAAAATTTAAATTATGTGCTAACAGAGAAAAATGTAAGTTTGTCTGCTCCCGTGTGAAATATCTTGGATTATGGATAAATCCAAAAGGAATAGAGGTGGATCAAGATAAAACTGCAGCAATACAAAACATTCCTTATCCCAAATTTGTTAAGCAATTACAATCATTTTACAAACCTGTTCGTGGTATAGAAATTTCATCCCGAATTTTTCAGATATTGCTAGACCCCTTAGAAGCTTGACAAAGAGGATTACAGCTTGGACATGGAGTGAAAATGAACAAGCCTTCCAGACTCCGAAGCAATGTTTAATAACCCCTTCAGTACCGAGACAAGTTGATGATACAAAACCTTTTACCATCCGAATGGATGCTAGCAGTTATGCCTTAGGTGTAGTTCTTCTACAAGAAGAAAGTCCAGCCGATGAACAGCCAATAGAATATGCCAGTGGACTCTTAAGCTCTGCTGAGAAAAATTATTCAGCAACTGAGCCTTGGCTGTTATCTGGGCCTTAAACAAATTTAGAGGCTATATTGAAGGCACAGAAATTACAGTGATACCCGACAACCAACCATTAAAGTAGCTAATGAGTTTAACGTTACCTACTGGAAGACTAGCCCGATGGGCACTCCCGATACAATCTTACAATCTGAAGATTGATTATTTTCCAGGGAAATGCGATGTTATTGCAGGCATGCTTTCCAGGCCTGTGGCTAAAGATGAAGAAACAGCTTGTGAATTAAAAACTATAGTTATTGATTTCCATACAAAGACTGCTAGTGAACTTAGGACTGAACAGTTGAAGGATCTTGAATTAAAAAAAAGATTATTGATTGCTTTGAAAATTCCAACAAGGCAGTTGACTTTATCAATTAGACTGAAAGAGGGTGCGTTATAAGCCAAGGCGTACTCTACCGGTATTCACCACATGCTGAAGTTGATGAAGCTTAATTAGTTGTCCCTTCTCATGAGAGAGAAGATATTAGAATTACATCGTGATGCTCCCACCGCTGCGCATTATGGAGCTGATGGGACCTTTTCTAGAATATCCTCAAAATATCACTGCATTGGTATGAGGAAGTGTATTACTGAATATGTGAAAAGTTTTTCAGAGTGCATTAGGTATAAAGCCACAAATCAGAAACCTGCTGGTCTTTAGCAGACCCCAGTTCCAGCCCAACGATTTGAAAGTATAGCCATTGATTTTTTTGGTCCTCAACCAGAAACGAGTGCATGCATGAAATGAATATTCATAATGGAGGATTTCTCAAAAAAAATGGGTAGAGTTATTCTAAGCTATTGCTAAAGAATGTGCGGTAACACTTCTAAATGAAGCTTTTTTAAGATATGAATTGCCTCGTTGTCTAATAAGTGACAATGGGACTCAATTTGTTAGTGCGGTAATGCAACAATTATGTTGTGCTTTAAATATCAATCAAAGTCTCATTCCTGTATATCACTCTCAGACAAATCCTGTAGCACGCAAAAATAGAGATTTGAAACCTCGATTCGCAATGATTGCAGCTAACAACCGTACATTATGGGCTGAAAAGTTGCCAGCTATTAGATTTGCAATGAACACCGCAAAATGTGAGACCACAGATCACACGGCAGCGTACCTAACCTTCGCCAGAGAATTACGAACTTTGGATCACGTAAGTGCTGATCTTCGGTCTGTCATCCATAATGATAATTTTGTACCGGAATTCACACCCTATTTAAAGCATTTTGAAGGATATATGTCACAAATTAGAGAAAATATTGAGAAGAGTCAAGATCGTTAAAAACATTTACAGACTAATTTCGTAAACCAAGTCTTGTCTATTGAAATAATGATCTAGTTTGGGTAAAGCTTCACCCATTGAGTAAAGCAAGCGAAGATAGAAGTGCAAAATTGATGCCTAGGAACGACGGGCTCTACATTGTGCTATTCCAGAGATCTCCTATTACATTTGTGGTAAACCTGATGAACTTTAGGTGTTTACCATGCATCAGATTTAACTCCTTTTTGAGTAACACTAACACATAGACCCTATCTCCTGTAGTGCCTCTCAGGAGAAGAGGAAGACCTCGAAAGCAATCATTGACTACTCGAGGAACTGCCATGTCTATTATTACACCACCTCACCGATACGGCCTTCGAAGGTGTAGGGGGAGGATGTAACACCGTAATTTAGCACTTCCTTCCATGCACTATTAAACGACAGCCAGATGGAGCCACATGTTCTTTTTGGTTAGAAGAGCAAGCACGATGGAAGGCGAGAGATTTCTTAGCAGAATGATAAATGTGTGTTCGTGAATCTGTGTTTTATATATGTTTTGTATCCTGTCGTGTTGTAGAAAGTGTCAAGTATTTAATAATATTTGTTCCCGAAACTCTCCCGGTTGTTCATTATTTTGTAGTGAAATAATAACAACATTGGAAATAATAACAATGTAATATTTCTAGCTGGTAGCGTTTAACCATTTTGGTGTTAGGCAAGGCAAACCGTCAGATATTTTCAGTGACAGAATTTTGTGGGTGCTTATAGAGAAGTAAGAGCATTTCTGAAATCTTTATTTCGGGTTAAGAATGAGGAAGAAATAAAATTTTATTTAGATACTGAAGACATAAATGGCATTTCAATTCTCCTACTACTCTTCACTTTGGAAGATTTTTTTGGGGAAGTCAATGCAAAATCCCTTAATATCATTTGAAGCGTTTAATGGGAAAACAATATACTTATGAAGCATTTTTGACTTTAATTATTCAAATCGAAGCCGATCTTAACTCTCACCCCCTTTGCCTAATTTCAAATTATCCAAATGATGTTGAGGCATTGACATCTACTCGTTTTCTTATTGGCTCTTCTCTAATTGCATTTCCTGAACGTAATTATACAGAGATTCCTATAAATCGTTTGAGTAAATGACAATTGATTCAGAAGCTTATACAAAATCTTTGAAAAAATTGTCATTGGAATCTTTAAATAAACTCTTAAATCGATTTAAAGAGTACAAAGGAAACGAAGAACTAAAAAAAGGAGAATTAGTTTTGGTAAAGGATTCTGATAACAATTTTTAATTAAAGAGCAGATTATTAAAATCCATCCAGGTAAGTATAATACTGACGTACTTCGGGCACTTAAAGATAAAAAAAAAGGCATTCATAAAAGGCTAGTGGGAAAGGTTGTACTTTTTCCTTTGTAAATGAGAAACTTTCAATAATTTACGTCTTATATTGGGTTAAGTTATCAATATTTGAATATTACTGTTAAGATTATGTTTGTCATTTGGTTTAATTTAGTGTTATTGCATTTTATTTCATAGTTTGTGTTTGTAAGTGCACATTTATTATTGAAATCTTATAACATTCATTGTAACAATACGAATTGCTCGTAACATTGCGGATTCTTGACGCCAGATGCATAATATATGTAAAATAGTATCAGAAGCGACATCTATCTAAATTTGTAATTCTGTTTGTGTTCGACGAGAAGCCACTGCATGTGGTGTGGTGATTTCGGCTCTCGTAACAAGGTGAATAAATAATAATTTTAATCCATTGTTATAGATTTATTCCCTTAAGTGATATATATATATATATATATATATATATATATATATATATATATATATATATATATATAAATCAACTAAGATATTGACTGGTCCAAGTACAAACGAATTTTTGAAGGCGGGTATGGGACTGAAGAGGATAAACGTTTTGATCATCTGTGCCATCGAGAACCGATGAAAACATTCAGAAAATTAAAGATAAAATGCTGAAAGATTGACGATTAAGTATTTGAATGATGATAGACATGACAAAAATAGAAACAGAGAAACAGTAAGAATAACAATTTCTTAAATATTTGTGAAAATGTCAAAATAATGCGAAAAAATGGTATTACAAACTTGAAATTTGCATTTTGTGAAACTATTTTTAGTGGACAAATGCATTACTGCATTACCTCTCCATGAGACTTTTGTTTCTTCACAAAAGTGAAAAAAAAAAAACATTAAAGGGAATATGTTTTTAGTTTGTGGAAAACGTAAAGGCAAAACGTCAGACTTATTGAAGAGGATTATACTAGATTACCTATATCACTGCTTTGGATAATAAAAACACGTATGCAGAGACGTATACGTAGAAAAGGAGAGTATATCATCGTAGATTAACAACTATTTGTAATAAATATTTTATATGTCAGACTTTTCAAACAAGCCCCGTTACTTAAATGTGACACCCTGCAATCTTTTTAAATTCATTTTTGATACTTTTTGAGAATTACTCCTTTTCCTGAAATGATTAACCATCTATGTACTAAAGTTTCCTAGTTTTGCGTATCTGTTACTTGTGAAATATATTAACATTTCTTACCTCTAATTTAGATAACAATTTTTTGATAAAATTGTCTTGGTTGTCTTGATTTTGTTTTAGAAGTGTATTTTCTTTCAGCAAATCTTGTTGCTGTTCCAGCTATAATAAAAGAGAAAAAAATTATTTATATATAATTTATTAATGAATATATTCAATATTTTAAAAAATAATTGCTAACATTCACTGATTAAATAACGTATGAGATGAGAATATTTTTTAATACAGCCTATTCCCACAATAAGAAAATTACAAGCAAAATAGAAATCGACATCTTACAACTGAAATTCCTTATTCTCGACATTAAATACTCTCTTGAAAATAATGCAATACGTTCAAAAAGTAATAAATATGTTTAATATTTTTAAAAAACTGGCTTTAAAAACATTATTGATCGAACAGCAAAATTTAATAAAAGCCTGAGTGTATTACAACTTTTGACTCTATTAAAACAACCTAAATGAATTTTTGATTCACAATATGAGTCCTTCTTAGATATCAGATTTTATGTGTTCTGTTCCAGTGCCGAACTAGTATAAAGTTTAAAAATATTACTCCTACTCTGGTTATTAGAATGAGATGAATTGGAGATGATTTCTTGAAATACTTCTTTTAGATTTGTTCAGACTTTGATTTACATTTGTGTTCAATCTCCCTCAGCCACGGCATATCTTCGGCAGATGGGTGCGACAGATCTCTGTTCATGCATTTTCTTTCCCAAACCTTATCCCATTGAATATGCGGGTGAAAATCCTGTTTTTAGAGAGACCTACAGTGCAGGTTAAAAAAAAATAAAAAAAGTGATTGGATGCTAAATGGAAATAGCGTTTAAAGTCTTCAAGCAGCAAAATGTGGAAGAAAAGAATGTTATTACTTGAGGTGTTATCGTTTTGACCTTAATGTAATTCGGATTTACGAGATCAGTTGTCAATAGCTCACGTGAAGCTCAAGATGTTGATTCATGCTAAACCTATAGCGGGACCAGATCGGATAGTGAAGGACATAGTATTACGTGCGAATGTGCTTGCCCTTTATAGTAATACCTTAATTAGTCTTTTTTCTGCATGAACTTTTTATTTTTATCTATACGTTTAAAGATCTCTGTCTTTTATTAATTTGATTTCTGCTCACTAGTAGATGTCTGTTTGATCCTTTTTAATCAATCGAAGCTATTGATACCGTCTACGAAGTTTAGGAAGATCAGATCACACGAGTGTCAATGGAGATTTCAAATCCTCTTTTAAAAAATAAGTGTTTCATAAGCATTCAGATTAGCCGACACTGCAACAGATAATATGATTAATTTACCCATTATTTGCATCTGATTTTATTTGAAGGGCAAACCTATCTGTAATCCACATAATTATAATGCCCAGTTAGTATCTGCAAATTTGTATTAATTTACTGGCACTTTTGAAGGGCATGTATATTCTATTTGATTTGTTGTAATACACGAGAAAAAAAACTGACTCTTAATAAGCTTTTATGGATGTCTTTAGGTCCTTTTCAGTTCTAGAGCTCGTGAGGTTTCTTTTAGTACATAATTGGTCAAAAGTTATCTTCTATAACAAATATGGGCTTTCATCTAGTGAAGATAAAGTTTTCTTTGAACACGAATCACCTTGTTTCGCACATTCAAACGCGGTATTAGGAGATTTAGAAAAATAAACACCTCATTCTTAAGTGAACAATTATCACAGAGAATAAAAAAAGAAGAGTTAAGAATCACATATTACTTTTATTACTTTTTTTTTCAATTGTTAGAAGGAATTTGATGAAATTCAGCACCAATTTGTATCACTTGTATCAACAAAACTATACAAATGTTAGCTTGTCATGCAATCTTAAATTTTAGTGTAAATTATTCAGCACAATACACATATTACTGATTATAAGTATATTGCTTAACTTTCATTTCTTTACAAATAAAGAACAAATGCCACTCTTATTTTTTAAGCATTTTGTACGTATGAAAAATAAACTAAAGTAAATTGAAACATACCTCTTATTTAAAAGTTTCTGTTGCAGCAGTTTGATTTTTTTGTATTCACTCACTCACACAAACACAGATTTTATTAATTTTCACTCATTCTGACCAAAGCTATATCAAAAGTTAATTCAGGTTCTTCAAATGGGAGTCTCTTCTTTTTTCCTTTTCTTCGGGTGTGAACATAGCCAAGTAAAGCTCTTGCGTTATTAAACCGTACACTCATAATCACAATCTTCAGGTTTGATTATATGGACGGAAAAAAATGCCTTCTTTTTACAAAGAAAGTTTCCCCGACATTGATTCAAGAGACCATGTGATATAAAAAGATAAAGTTGTCTCGAATATTTTTCTCAAAAGAGAAAGAAGATTGTTTTTGTTTTTCTACAGAGTTTTTGAAATACTAAATTTTTAATTAATTTAGTTTCCTTCGTGACAGTCGATATCAGTTATGAATAGATTAGGATAATTCTTATGTTTTTTGATTAAGTACATTGATTTGATTTACTCATGATAATTTATCAATAACACATACTCTCTTCGATACCTAGGAAATAAGATAAAGAATATACCGTTCACTTTTTAATTATTTTTTCTCGTATTATTCTACCCAGGATATGTTTCAGTGTATTATAAACTTATAGAACTCATTCTAAAAGAGCTATTCTGAAAATTATAACACACCTGTGGAAGTTTCTCGTAATATAAGTAAAGAAGGTTTTATAACAAAAACAATATTTATATATCCTTATGCGTTTTGTTTCAGAACTGACGACTTAGACGAAAACTATGATTTCAAATGTCATTACCGAATGTCACTCTTATTTTACAACAGGATTTTTATTCCGTGTGAAATATTTCCATTTGAAATAAATTAAAGAGCTATTTCTTAATTTCTTGATTATGCCAATTTCCATTTGATTTAAATACATCTTTTTGAATAAGATATTATATAATCACTTTTTAATAGCAATTTTGTACCTTATTTCAAGCCCAAAAATATATATTTCTCGCATTTAATTTTGTCCGTGATATAACAACTTGCTCTATTATAAATAAAATACACTCATTTTTTTTATTGAGAAGAAATAGTGTTAAGTTATCTCTTTAGCTGAAATACATTATTATATAAGAAAATCGTTTTGAGCTCAGTTTTAACCAAATATGCAGGGGTTGTATTTATAAAGTGATTTTGTAAAATAGTAAAACGAGAGAGAGAAAATTGCAGAGGAATATTTATTTATTTTCTTACTGGAAAAGAGGTTAATGATCTTACACTGAAAATGTCTAACATTGTTTTGTGAAGGTTTTTTGAAAAAGTTATTGTTAATATTACTTTAAATAAATAAAAAGCAGAGAATTATTAAAAACTAATTAATGAGCATTTCAAACAATGTATAATACTAAGAGAGGATATATTTTTGTCGCTTTACGATTCATTTTCAATTTTGCACAATTAATATTTTCTCAGAAAATTTTGAAAAAAAAGGAGAAGGAGGATGGAGAAAGTTTTCATCAAAATAAGAAGAAACTAGGAGCATATGGGAAAGTAAAATGTCATGAAGTAAAATTTTTAAATTTAAGCTGTTGACCTATTGCCTTCAAAATAAAAATTTTTCAAAAAAAACCAATCCGATATAAAAATTCTATTCCAGATTTTAAGTTATAAGGAATATCAATAATATATATTTACAACAAAACTAGTATATTGTAATTAAAATATTTTTTCAAATTTCAGGAATGTCAAAATTCGGTAATTCAATTTGAAATCAGTTGAAAAACACTGTAAACTTTAATTTTTGAAATTGATAGTAAAATCATCATTATTTAATTTAATAGCCTCACTTAAATTCTGCCGTTAGAACAAATGTAAGTAAGCTCCTATTCATTCTTAATACATTTTTTTAAAAAAATCTTTTAAGACTTTGATTAAAGTGCCTTGAAAATACTTATAAATGAAAAACCTGGCAACACACATTTAATTCCTTAATTCATCTGCTTTCAAGGTTATAAATGTAAACAAATACACAAAGCATAAAATCGATTATTTTTTATTCTAAAGTTTTTGTGGAGTACATATATATATTATTGGTTGACTTTTAATTAACCTATAACTTTAAACTGAAATATCTTTTCAGAGTCGAGCTAAATGGAGCCTCGAATACGCGCAGGGAGAGAGGGCAAAAATGAATTAATTATCCGTTTCACGCTATTTTGAAAGTGTCGCCCACTTCTTCATAATAAACCAAAGATCGAGTTTGTATCGTTTAAAATTGATATTTATAAAATGAAAATGCAAGACGAAATGCTACGAAAGTGCTCTTCAACATTCAGAAAGACTTAATTCTTCTAAAGCAATGGTTAAAAGATTTGATTAGAAAATATGGTTTAGTCTTGTTAAATATGATGTAAAGAAAAAAGCCGGGGAAAAGATAACTATTCAGAAGCAGTGATTGATCCAAGTACAAGAGCAATCATAGCAAAAGAGTAAAGCACTTCCACATGCAAACTGGCAAGTTTATTTGATTTAAGTCATTGTACTGAGGCCAGGATAATGAGGAAGGATATAATGGACTTTTTCCGTACAAAATCAAAATCTTACAACTAATCACAGGTACTGCTATCGCTAAGCGATGGAACTTTTCCAATGAGATATTGAACCTTATTGACTCTGAGGAAATGGACAACAAGAAGATATGATTTTTTAATGAAGCTCATTTATGGTTGTCTGATCAGTAACAGACAGAATTATCGCTTTTAGGGATCCTCTAGCCCTGAATGTGGCAATATTAGACAAAAACAGGTGACAGGTTTGGCTACTCTTTCCGAAAGAGAAATTACCGAACCAATTTTCTTTGAGTCAACACTTAACCCTGACGTCTGTGAAGTTATGTTAAGACACCCCCCATCCCACCCAAATTCACTTTTTAGGTATGAACACTGATGAATATTGAGACGGTGCCCTCTACATAGAAAGGCTGTGTTTTCGATACCATTAAGTATGTGTTTGGAACCCAAATTATACTGCCTATCAATATCCAAATCTTTTAATAATGTTGCATTAGCCTTTATTCACTAGATCTGAATCCATGCGTTTTCTATCTTTGGGGGTCATATATAAGATTTAATTTCCAAAAGGAATAAGACCTAATAAGTGTCAAAAGAATAATTTTCAAGCATAATAAAACACCGCTTGAATTTGTTACTGGCAACTTTGTGACTAAGTAGTGCTATTGAAACGTATCACCTTTTTAGAGTCTCACTTTGAAAACCTCATGCATTAAATCCCTTTTCCACGTTATTTTCAATACAAAATGTTTCGACACAAGAATTATTTCAGTTAAGAGTTGTAGGTTAATTAAAAGTCACCCTATATATATATATATATATATATATATATGATATTATGAATTATAGTAGCATTATGAATTTTTTTTACTCGTTAAGATCTTCATAACACATTCGAAATTTCAAATATTAGTAAAATCATTTGTTGAAAGTATTTAAAGGTAAAATTTGGGTTTCTTATACTTCTGGAACTCTTTTACTGAATTATTATTCACGAATTGAACCTCTAAGAATTTAGTTCGATATAAATGAGCTTGATGATAGATTAGTTTCAGCGAGGCATCCATTTCCCGAATAGCTTAATAAAAATGTTATTGTTCAAAAAACTTATGAAATCCGCTACTTGCAAGACAGAAATTTCGTTCTATATTTGAATTATTTTCATAAAATTTCGAAATTTTCACCTTATACGATTGAATAAAACGAAATGTTTGCTCACCACTTTTTACTTACATTTAATGTTTCATTTTTATCATCAACCTTTTATATGGTTTACTTGAATCTTTTCACTCGTAGAATTGTTTATTTCTGTACGCCTGTAAGCTCTCAGTGGTACCTTTTTTTTCTTAATCTAGGTTCTATGGAGTATTCTTCTTCATCACCTTCTTATTTTCAACCGACTTATTTTTCTTTTGTATTTCCAGTCCAGAAAGTAAGTACTATTTTTCTCAGTTGTGATTTTCAGAGAAAAAAACTTCAATCACGAAACAAGATTTCATGATATTCAGCACACAAGTAAAAATGTTTCAGTTATTTGATTTTTTTATTAACGTTTAGTAGCAACATATTCTGAAGTAGCTAAATTAGAAGCAATTGTAAAAAGTACATTCAATAAATATAGAGTTTTTGAATTTAAAATCTTTTTGTTTTCAAATGTATCATATGAATTATACTATTCGAGGAATATCATATTTCATTTTATATTCAAGGTATTCATTAGTATAAATCAGCTCACACATTTAATCTTGCATTAACTGTTGAAGTTCGTTTGTTTTTCTTGATGTTTAAAACTTATATCATGGTGGATGTTTAAACTAAATCTCAGCATAACTGATACCGACTGTGTATTATTAATATCTAATAAAAATTATTATAATCATATCTTCTACAAATTTTCTTATGCAAGTTATAAAGAATGACTAAAGCAATAGACTGTATTGAAGCAAAGATCATTATTTTGTTTCATAAATTTCATTTACATGAACAAAAATTATCTTTCATTTTGACAATGCTTTTTTACCGAATATGCCTTTATCGCAGTCTCTAAATCAGAAATCATTCTTTTTAAATAGTCACGCAATGCTATATCCGCTTCTGATTCATTTGGATTGGTTTCTGTATCATTATGAGTCTCCTTAACAGATCCAGATATCTGAAACAAAGAGAAAATGGTGAAAAACGAATAATTTTTAAAAATAATCGAAACACTTAAACACATTTTGAAACATTATTTGAAAAACATATTATGATTCTTTGTAATTTTTTGATAATTTAAAGCAGCTTACTTAATGCAAATTCACATTGGTGGTTTGAAACGAATATGATATTTTCAAATTAAAGAACATATAGTCATTGAAAAAAAAATTCTTTTCCACATACATGGGATTAAATATTTCTTTTCCACATACATACCTCTCCATTAACTCATTTCTACATATGAAACTAATATTTACAACGGGAGCTCAAAAAGTAAGTTACACTCCCTTAGAGGGTATATTTACGAAACAAGAGCGAAGCTTGGGCTGATGATAATGGATTTCTATGACTTCCAACGATAGCAATTTCATTCGAATGGTGACAACCGTTGCGTAGATCTAGAAAAAGGTGTATCAGCTGGAACTTAACCCAACGTTGAAACACGTGGAATGGTTTTTGAGGGAAAAACGTTTCATGAGTACGGAGATTCTTTGTGAAATATTGGCAGTGTATGGTCCATATGCATTGTCACGCCCAGCCATTGTCAAAAGGTGCCTGCAGTTCAAAGATGGCCGCACAGACATAACAGGTACGGAAAGACAAGGAACAACGGCAAGCCCATTAGACAGGAGATCCAAAATTCCCCCATCAGCGAGGGCAAGAGATGTGGAAAGAAAAGTCATGGCTATGGTTTTTTTCCGATTACGAAGGAGTTACCTACACCGTGTTTGCGCAGAAAGACTACCATTATTGCTGACTCGTACTGCGAAACACTAAGAAGTTTGCACAAAGTTATAAAAAGTTTGTGTCGATACATAACTGTGGACAAAGCATGTATATTACACTACTATAATTCAAAGACAAAAGAACATTCAAAATAGTGGGTTTTCGAAAGCGAACGAGCTCAGAAGGAAGCAAGAGGGTGAAATCAGCTGGCAAGGTGATGGTCACGGGTTTTTAGAATGCGCGCGGAATCGCCTAACCAGAGTACTTGGAAGAAGAAAAAAAACATAACTTGAGAGTATTAGGAGTCATTACTGAACTGGCTAAGTGAAGAAATCAAGAAAAAACACCCTCATTTGTAAAAGAAAAAGATCTTCCCTCAAGACAATGTATGGGAGTAAACTTGTGCAGTTTCTATTGCCAAAATCATGTACTTAAAGTTCGAATTATTACAACATCCACTGTATGCATGAATTTGGTCCCCAGTGACTCTTTTTTTATTTCCAAACTTAAAAAAAGTCGGTGGACAACAGCTCTCTTCGAACGAAGAGATCGTCGTCCAGACAGACGCCTCCCATAATTTGAAGATCCTCCGAAATCTTACTTTTTAGATGGCATAGAAAAGTTCGTAAAACACTTGGAAAACAGTATACAGCTGAAAGGGGATTATACTGACAGTAAAAATATCTGCCTAAAATGATTTGTTTTTCTGTTTTTTCGAAGTATTTATTGAACGAACCTCATGTATATCTACCTCGTTTTTGCCAAATAAACAATGCTAAGCAAAACAACATTATGTATGTGGGTAGGAGAAGTATGTATGTATATATATATATATATATATATATATATATATATATATAT
>BMAW01029545.1:0-83528 GCA_019974015.1 Nephila pilipes | reverse complement strand
GTTTTATACATGGACGTACGGTTTTTCTGTTTTGCATCTTTAATATTAATGAGTTACAATTCTATTTTAGTGCTGTTATTTTGTAAGAGACTGAATGCAAATATAAATTATTTTTCAATGATATAATTATGTTTTATACAATTCTGATATTATCTTCCTAATTCTATCAATAAAGTTTTCATGAAAGTTAATGCCCAATATTTTCACTAAATGCTCTATCAAAGCAAGAGATATAGTTTCGTTGATCAGATATATATATAAATGAGAATAAGTGATGGTCGCAAGTAAACAGTAAAGAAATCGCTAATTAAATATCTTAAACATAATAAAATGAGATTCATCCAAGTTAAATGATGCAGTGCAAATATTTATGATCTTTCATTAAATAACATATTTATAAGTATACACTTTAAAATTTCAATGTCAGCAAAACATTAAAGATGTTTGATGAGTTTATTATAATTTATTCTGAGTTTTGTCGATGGATAATCAATAAATTGTGTATCTGTCAAAATTTATTGCAAACTTAGATTGAGAGAGAAATAGAAAACGGGAGTCACACATGAATTTCAACTTGAATCTTTATCTGTGACGATTAATTACCTCGGTTTGACACTCAGTGCTCTTGACGAAAGGGTCTTCTGCCAGAACTGAGTTTTCATCCGAGTCTTCTCGAACAGCCATCATGCGGCTCAAACGACCTTTGGGGGGCGAAGTAGATTTCTGAAAAATAAATTGTTCTGTGTGAGGAGATTCGGTTGCCTACGAAATATTATTTATTTATATGGTTTTATACACTTCTTCTATCAAAAAATTTTCATGTTATAAAACATATTATGGATTAAAATATCCAGATTTCTCTTTGTTGGATATTGGCCACAGATATCGTAATTTTGAGCTACGATTAAGTGAAGAGGACGACTCTTGAGCTCTGGCCTCCTATCTCTAAACTTCTATATTATATCAATGGGAAGACTTGGAGCCTCAATAGATTTAAGGTGCAGTTTATCCCACTACAAGATGGGGGCTTATATGTAGAATGATCATTTTCTACAACAAATATCATAGGATGTGATTTTTGTCTTCTTTTGAATGGAATTTCTTATACTTTATTTGAAATCGATTGATAGAATACATACATAAATATAAAAACATCGATTTTAATTTGGAAATTTCCCTGTTTAATGGTTATACTTCATTTTAGTTTTTTTCGAAGACTTGAATTCTTTTATATTTTAATTCATTAAATACAAATTTTTTCAGCGAATTAAATAAGATCTTAAAAAAGAAAATATTTTATTGCAAATTTAAATTTATAATTTTATTTTATTTTCTATGTAAGTGCGGTAAAAGTTTATTTAATGCTTTGTTTTACTCAATGGATGAAATGCACAATGTAACACACTGATCAATAACTCCTGAGTCTAACATTGAAACAACATTTTTGCAAAATTTTTCTTTTATTCCATCAACATAACACCTTTTATAATCACCTTTAGGTTAACGTTCAACGCTTTTCTCCAAATCTCCCCCTCCCAATTTTTCCTGCAAGAAATCTTTTTTGTTGCGAGTAAATAGCGATAAACAGCTTTCTGAATCATCGACTCGTTGCTGTTTTTGTTCCATCGAAAGCAATCGCGGCACCCACTTAGAAAAAGCCTTTTTCACTTCACTTCAAAAAACCTTTTTCCTGGTCCGAACGACTTAAAATTTTGACACGTTTCAAGCAAAGGTTAGTACTCTAGAAAGACCTGGTTACTGGTTTACTACGAGCGCCATCTCTGGGTTAGTCTCGGGAGTTATTGATCGATGTGTTAATTAGGTAACAGAAGTGAAGATCAAATTTTTTAAAAATAGCAAAACTAATCTTACAACTTCATTTTAAACTATTATTAGCAAAAACTCTTTTAAGACATAATTCAGAGAATCGTAAGAATTATTTTAAAACTTAAATTTCAAACGTGTTACTGAAATAATCAAAAGCGACTCTTAACAAACGTTTAATTTCCTCAGAGGATTTAATCGATCCTCTAAAATGTACATTTTCAATGCAAAATACTTAATCATCAAATAGATAAATTTGTTTTTTTTATCATTACTTCTATAAACGAGGGAATACTTTTTTCTTATTCATATCAAGCTTAATTTCAATCAGTTTAAAAATCTTCTTAGTATTACAAAACCTCCAATTAAGATATGAATTATTAAATCACAATTTAATTGAAACTAAATTGAAGGTATCCCTTTACTAAGCTTTTTAAACCTTGAATTTTCTTTAAATGTGATTAAGGTGCCAGAACACTTTCAAAACATACTTTTAGTCAAAATATATATTTTCCAATTTATATCTCATATTAAAATTTAATCTCATAACTTTAAAAAAATCTGTTTGAATTTTTTTTTATCTTATTTACAAATTGAGTGTTTAAATATTACCTGATAATGAATTTCTCTAAAAAAATGATCAAATCTCAATCATGATCAAATAAAATATCTCAAGATTTTACACATCAATAAACCTGAAATTGTACATATATGTTTTTCAAATACTTATACATAGAATAGATTATTAGACAGACTTTAAATTGAATAGAATATTTTATATATTGCAATAAAATGAAAATGGCAAATTACTTTAAATGTTTTTTTCAGTATTCAGAGCTTGAACTACCATAGATTTTTACGTAAGGCTATATTATCAAAATAACAGTCTATTCTCTAGATAATGTTATATTCTGTATTATTCAAGTTACAAAATATCAATACGTTTATTTTCTAATGAATTATCACGCTTTGCAGAAAGTCCTAATTTTTGCATATATTTGTGTAAAATGCCTATGTAATAGTAAAAATAAACACTAACCAAAATTTTTCTCTCTCGAGTGTTTCTCTTACTTTAAAGTCTCCTAAGGTCATAAAATGAAAATTTTTCGGTAAAATTTAGGTAGATTCATAAAATTTTCTTCGAAAGCAAACTGTTACCTTAAGAAAATTTTTTCTACTTTTTCACAGAAATATATTTATTGAAATACTAAATCTAGAGGATACCTACGCAAGCATTTGGAAAGAAATATGAAATAGGGAGAAGAATTCCAACTCTTGCGCATTAACAATTTGGTTTCTGTGTAAGACTTGCAAATACAATTACGATATGGTACAAATTAGCCAAATAGGTATTTCAAATACATTAATCCGATTTTAAATGAGGAATATTAAATGATATATTTAGGTAATCAATTGAATGAATATGGTGCACTTGATTTATACAGATAAAACATTTTCTGTTGAAGAACATTAAGAAAAGGTAAACCATTTGAATCAGAAAGCCTCTTACTACAAGTTGTTCTTTTTCTGCATCCTCTTGTTTTTGATCCATACTTGGTAAAGGGACATTCTCACTCGATGGAGATGGTGTGAGCGAAGATGCGTTAAGACGAGGTCTTGACGGAGTTTTGGCTGCTGGTGTGATGTCTTCACTCATCTTGAAACCGAGTGTGCGTGAGAATTGTTCCAAATAAACACGGTTTGAGACATTTTCTTGAGACTGCTCATTATTTTCGTTATTTAAGTCATTTTCTACTTTGAACTGTGGATCATTTGAGCAATTGGATGGTCCCGGCTGATTCTTGGGATAAAAAGAGAGAAGAAAAAAGTGATTCAAAAGATGGATTTATACAAACATTCTTACACTTAATAAGTTTCCCAATCACCAGATATCGCTAGCTGCGCTAGAAACACAACACAAGTTTTTTCGTGACAAACAGTACCAACACGAAAGGCAACTTTCTCATTGGTCGGCTGGGAAAGTCAGATAAATACCCCATACCCATCTGCTCAATTCTCTTCAACTAATCAGATAACTAAAATCTCTTTTCAAGTTAACAATGTTTTAACGTTTAATTTTTTTCAAAGTTTAATGTAATTATTTAATCATGTTTATTATTATATTTTCATTAAAAATCTCTTACCATAAACTTAAATTGCTCTCAATAATTTACACTGCAGTTCTGGGCTGGAAAAAGCCGAAGTTATTCTCCAAAAATTATTTTTAAATCTGATATGGAGATCAAGAGCCCACAAGCTCAAGGGCTCAAATGCAACCTCGTCAACTATATAAGATGGATTTAGACTAAATAAAAGCTTTTACATAAGGTGTTTTACAAATAGTTATAGAATATATTAAATAAATAGTAATGAAAATTATTTACCTTTCTCTAGGTATTTTCTCGGGAATACTAAGAATAAAAAAATACATCTGGGATTTTGGAGGTTCAAACATATATTTCGAGTATCAAAAAGTTATAGAACGTAACAATAACCTCAATAATATGATGAAACAAATGTCTTTAGATGCAATCCAAAAATAGATATCAAGCCTACTTTTATTATTCTCAATTTCCATTTAGGTTTGGAGTAAGCGTTCCTTCAGGTACCCTGGAATACAATTCCAGAAGGGAAATTTCTGTCTATTATTTAGATTATTCAAAATTAATCAATACAATTCCCAAAAGTCAATTATGGACAACGATGCTCATAGGATTCCATCTGATATGTACAATACAATTTTAATTTTTTAATGTAAAGTATAGATCTTTTATTATGTATAATATTTCTAATCCATTCTAATTTATTGTTCTTTATTGTTATATATGAGTTTTGTAGAACGAAAGTCTTCAATATAGGGACAATGAAATGATGGTTGATGAATGGCTTACATCAACTTAAGGAATTTAAAGGTAAGAATAGTATAGTAGAAAAATAATTTTTTTACAGATAGTTGCCATTTGGGCGAAATGATTTCAGTTTCATTTTGTATTTTATTGTGTGATGCACCTTGATCCAAAATAAATATTAAAAGGGTTAATAATTTTTGATGTGCTTCATTTCACTTTATTAAAGTAATATGATTTTGTGTTGAGTTAGGTGTTTTACGAAATAAATTGCATCTGTTGAAAGAATATTAACTGCTCATTGTGTTTACTAAAGATTGACGAACCCCAATGAGAAAAGGTAAAATAAAAGTTATGTATTAACAAAACGTTGAATCATGCACTGCTACGTTTTTTTTTTTTTTTTTTTTTTTTTTAAAAAAATATCAAAAAAAAAAAAAAAAATTTTTTAAAAAAAGTTTTTTTTAAAAAAAAAAATAAAATTTTTTTTATTTTTTTTTTTTTTTTTTTTTTTTTTTTTTTGTGACAAAAACTGTTCAAAACTAAAAGGAACTTTCTTGGTGGTGATATATATAATTTCACCAAATAATGTTGAATTTGAAAACTTAAAATTTCTTTAGTTGAAGTTTTATTTGATTATTATTATAATTTAATTTATCATAAAATCGACAAATATCTTTTCTAATATTCTCTGTCTCATTTCTATTCTAGTTTTAGAATGTTGATGGATTCATGATAACAATAATATAATTTTCAGAAACCAGCTTATGTTACATTAGATGTTCTATCTAAAAGCTGCATCATTTTCTCAAGAAAACGCAATATCTTATTAAGGATTGTTAATATTTTTTCGAAGCTTAAAAATGTTCAGAGTCTCTCTTATCTTTTTAAAAAAATTATTTTTTTAGATTAAGACTGTCATAAATTAATTTTAAATTCCATAATAAAAACTCGGATAATTTAAAAAAAAAAAAAGAAAAAAAAGCTCTATTATGAATATAAATCATAAACAGTTATTTACTGTACTGCCTCTTTAAGATTTAATAAAAAAATTCAATAAATTCTTAAAAAATTAAAATCTCATTTACCAATAAATTATTGAAAACGAAATTTAGAATACATTATGGTGAAGATATACTTCTTTTTGATGTCCTACTCGTTAATTTTAGATGCATATTGCCTTCAACATTTTATTTTCAGCTTCTATTTAATTTTTTCAGAATCCTGTTTTCCCGATGTTTTAACAGTTTTTAAACTGTTTTACATTCCAACAATGTGTATATATCATCAAATAATATGCATTAAATATTATTTGCCTCATTCTAAGTGAAATCTATTTGATATATTTTTATACTACCAACAATTGAACACTAGTTTTTTCTGCTATTTTCTTACTTTTTAGAATGGTTTTATTGTTAATCACAGGAGTCGTAAAATTGTTCGCAGTGTTTGAAGATGAAGTTATTAATTTTATTTATATTTTCATCTTAAAATATTGCGAATAGTTTTACGATTCCAGGGAGTATAAATACGTATACATAGTAAAGAATATGTTGTACTAAATTCTGACATTTTCAATATTAGCTCTTTTAAAAGATGTACACAATTCGGTTTAAATACCTCATTCAAAAAATTGAATAGCCAACAAAATTAACTTACATAAAGCAAATGCAGATTTGAAATCTTAATCAAGTTTAATCTATTTGTCAACTCACACATATCACAGCCGAAAGATTTAAAATATTCAGAAAATTAAGGATACTCGAATAAAACATCAAAGTTTATTTCTTATTTAATGATCCATTCAATTAGAACGCTACCGGGAAACATGCCTTACAAATTTACGTTGATGACTCTCTACAAAATCAAAAATATTTTTTTTTGAATGGGAGTTCAATGAACGAGAATCTAATTACTTATTTCCTAATTTACTTCGAGAAGCACCGTCTTGTATCAGAAACAAAAGTCGGAAGATAAAAACACTTAATTACTTGATTTTCTAATTGAGACTCTTCAGCTTTTTTGTCATCCATCACTTTCCTAAGAAGCACTTTCTTCAAGAGAGGTAATTCTGAAGACGTATCATTTAATCGGCCTTTGAGGGCCACAGGAGACTTTTTTCCATCCTGAGATGGTTCTTTCTTTGGCGACTTTTTTGGCGATTTTGGAGACGTTGATCCCTTTGGAATGACAGATGTTAGCTTAGAGAAGGGATTACTTTTGGACTTGGGAGAAGGTGGCTGAAAGGAAAATTTAAATTATGTCAGTTTTCAAAATTAATTATGTATGTTCAATTCAATTATGCTCACTGAAAATAAGCATGAAGTAACAGTATTGAATTTATAAATTTATTTGAAGTACGAAATTTATTTATATTCCACATATCACAACTCACTTTTATTTATATTCTAAAATATTTGGATTTTAAACAAAAATCATGATTTTTAGTTTATCATAAATTTTTTTTATTCACTCTGTATGTTTTAAAAAAATCACGGATGCTACATAATTTTCAGGAAGTCGATAACTATAATATGGCAAAACTTTCAAAAGTAATAAATCTTATTTGTATTTATCAATGATACGCATGTTTAGTTTTTAAATGAAAATAATGTTCAACATTGTAATTATATCATGTGTAGGCATAAATGATTTTTAACTTTAGGATCAGGCATGCATAATTATTATCTTATTAAAAATTAAGAAGTTAAAGAACTGATAGAAACGTTTTTCTTTAATGATCATTTTAAAAACACAGTTAAAAGATCTTCGGCATACATATGAAAATATGCGTCTCAGTTACTTTTTTATGAATTGATATCGAATATGACCTTAAGGTGATAGTACACCTTCAGAACACGATTTTTGTTCTCATATTAAAATTTAATATTTTATCTTTAAAAATCTGAATTTTGTTTCTACCTTATTTCGGTACTGAATTTTACAACATATCTCGATCGAACTACTATAACTTCTTATGTAAGAGCTATATTATCAATTTACTAGTCTATTTTCTAGATAAAGTTATATTCTGTATTATTCAACTTGAAAATGTCGATTTATTAATTTTCTTTTGAGTTACCAAGTTTTGCGGAAAGTCTTAATTTTTGTTTATATTTGTATAAAATGTGTGTGTGTGTGTGCCCCTTTTACAGTAACAATATACACTAATAAAACTTTTATTGGGTTATTTTTCTAATTTTGAAACCCCATAAGGTCGTAAAATATGCATTTGTCGGCAAAATTTAGGTTATTTCAAAAAATTTTGTCGAAGGTGTATGGTTACCTGAAAGATACGTCATCAAATTCTACACTTTTTTCTGAAACTGAAAAATGTGTCAAAGAATACAAAAATGTGATATTTATAAATTCTTTCTTTTTCTTTTTTGTTAAACCTCCGTCTTAAGTGTATCTAATTGCTTAATCATTTATAATCATTACCTAATGTAAGACTTAGAGCAATAAGGATCTATTTTTTCCAAATGTTGCTCGGGTTCGTCATGTGATGAGTAAGAGCTTTGCATGCTTGATTACCAAATCCTACTGATTTATTTGAGTTATTTTTAAACCCTATAAGTGCCTCTATGAGTACATGTATTCTTTTTCAGTGGATAGACACCACCGCTCTTGTATTGATTCACTGGGAAGGGTTTGCTAAAACTGTGGACATTTTACTGCGAACAGACAGCATCGGAGACGAACAGCCAAGGTTAAACAAACTTATTATTTTTATTTTGGGCATCACGTAATGGACAATGATGAAACATGGACTCCCATATGTCGCACATAATGTTTTATTCTAATTTGTTTCACTAGATTAAAGGTAGGAGAGATAAGTGCATGCCTTTTGCAGCTGCCATTATCTGGCGAAAACATAAGAGTCATGCAAGTAATAGCAATTTTTGTTTTACTAAAATCGGAGGAATTTCCTATAAAACAAATTCCGATATAATATCGTAATGTATTGCTGGGAAGATGCCCTTAACTCATGGACTTAAATTGCTTGTGCCATCTTCATTGAAACAATTACCATTTACAGATGAAACATGTGAGGAGTACGAATCATCAACACCATTTGATCCGTTTTTCAATACTAACCATTAAACAACACCGCACTTAATTCAACAAAGAAAATTAAACGGCTTGATTGGAGACTTGAAATCTATCAAATATCAAATTTTATAGTCTGGATTAGAGTCTTCTGGCTCAAACCACTAGAATTTCATTAAGAGTATGCAGGAATGAGAAATAAGCAGAGCTTTAGGTATTTTCCCTCTGATGGACGGAACATTTCTTCCTCCGTTACATATTAAGCTGGGTCTTTTTAAGAATTTCGTGAAAGCAATGAACAAATGCATTTATTAAGAGCCATTTCTCGAAAATGAGCGTTGTTACTTTACAAGAAGGAATATTAATTAGACCACAGATTAGGAAACTTTTGAAAGAAGGAAATTTCCTCTAGGAATGTTAAACACTCTAGAGATGACTAACTGGAAGGCATTTGCTTCGTTGGTTCACAGTGCTCAAGCAATATCAAAACCGAAAATTAAGAAAAAAATTAATAAATAAGCTTCTACACAGTTACAAAGTAGGATATCAGATGTCATTCGAAATACATTTCCTTGCTTTCCATTTGAACTTTTCTTCCAAAACCTTCTAGGCTGTAAGTGACGAACAAGGCATAAAATTACATTTGAATATATTTGCATTGGAAAAAAGATACCATGGGAGATGATATTCTAATATAAAGGGTAATTTTTTTCAGCTAAGAAAGGATGAAACACCACATAAGAGGATAAAGAAAAAATACTGTATGTAGAAATGTCTTCATACATTCCTTGTTGATCTTTTATTAGTCGCAGATGAATAGTTTTTTTTTTTTAGCATTTTCATTGTTATTCTACCAAATTTAATACATAACTTTGTCATATTACAAAAGTGTATGGCTACAAATAACATACAGACAAATACTCATTTTAATTATGAAATTAAAATTACAAATAATATTTGTTTAATATCATTGTATTTTACCATACGGTTATGAAATCTTTTTTATTTTCACTAGAATTTAAGAGAAATTTCACATAAAAACGTTTATAATATTTCATTTTTTTCATGTCCTTCTTTGAAAAAAAGTTTATATTGCTGACTCATGATTAGTCAATGCCTCAAAAAAGGGGCGGGTGTTATGTTCTTAGACTTTCTTTAGGTGTTATGTTCTTTTATGTTTTTGGTGTTATGTTCTTTATTCAGCACAGTCGAATTAGCATAAAACAGTCAAAATAACTCTTGCGCCAGAAAAAAAAAGGCAAAATTTGTTGCGCAGTATAATTTGATCTAATCCTAATACTTTAGAATATACCAATATATTTTTAGAAGCTTCAAAATACAATTTTAAATGACTGCATACTTTGGCTGCAAAACTTAAATATTTTATTACACATTTGAATCTTAAGCATATTAATTAAATTTTCCAACCTGCTGTTCCTCTTTGCCGGTAAGCTCTTTTTCCTTTTTTGGCGACTTTTTCTCTTCCTCATCTTGGGAATGATCTACACTTCTAAATATTCCTATGAAACGGAAAAAATAAAGATAAAGTTAAAAAAAAATTGTTTCAAAATGTTTTAGTAGTTCATGCGCACAAAGGTTTGCAAACTTAATAAAAAAAATATGTTAGTTGGCATAAAAGAAGGAAACATTGTGCATTGTATATTGGTATAGATAGAATCTTGTCTTTTAAATACTTAACAATACTCTTAATTCTTGTTTTTTTTTATTAACATAGAGAAAAATATTGACTTTTTTGTACATGTTTCATATAATTTTAAAGCAGACTAGTTCTAAACAGATGGGGACATTAAAAATAGAATACTACTTTTAAAGACGAAACGCGATTGTTAGTGAAAAATAACTGAGAATCCAATAAAAATTAGGTTAAGTAATATAATGAAAATCGTCTATAAGAGTTTTTTTTTCTGTATATAAATGCTAGGTCAAACAATAAACATTTCATATCAAGCCTCAGTCAAAAAAGAAGAATTATTTATTAATTCTCGAATATTTTGTTCAAAAAATAAGAATTATTACTAAACAAAATAAAACTCACATTTATTTCTTATTTTATTAATTTTGACTAGATAATAAGTTATTTGCGAAATAATTCGTAATATTGAAGGCATAAAGGATAATGTTTGACTTAGTTTATTTTTTTCAAAAAAAGGTTTTCGCAAGGTCCAGTGAAAACATTGACATTTTAAGAGGTAAATACATTGGGTGATAATAATAATAAACAAAATTTTACAGGGACATGATTTTCATTTTACATCATTACCCAAAAATTTTCAAACACTAAAACTTGATAGTGAAAACAGGAGTAGTTAAATACTTGATGAAACTATATATATAAATATAGGTGAATTTCAATTTCACAAAATCTAATTTTTCATTTTATTTTTATTGTTGCAGATATAATCCGGGGGTCATAATTAAGAATGATGTTGCTTGGGATACGGGGTCTCCACGATCGTAGAACAGTGAGTTTTAATTTGAGTTGTTCCCTTTGAACTTTCACATAGTAGATCCGGAGAATGTCATTGTACACTTGATACTCAAGAACATGAGCAAAAGGCTCTTTCTTTCTCTTTGTGGTGATTCTGCATCCCTCCCGGCGACGCATTTAAATAAGTTCAACAGACACATACATGACTTCATTCGATACTAAGTACACACACTCCACAGACGCACAGCTTCACATTCATCAACTATCTACGTTGGAACACCACTTATCAATTTATCAGAAATGCCCAAATTATATAATCGTTAACTTTTATTGTAATTTTCTTAAATAAATTTAATGAAGGCATCAAATGATGATCTTTTTTTGCGTGATTAGTCATTCTCATCCTATTCAATTTTCATTTATGATTGGAGCTCCTCTCTCCCAACATGCTATTAGTTTTGGTCAGTCTCTAAATTGATAGTTTTAAGACAATTAATAATTAATGAAGGATGATGCCTCTTCATCACTTGAAAATTTCAGTCAAACTATTAAAAAATTTACATCGGTGGATACTCCACCAAAAGTTAAATTGAACTCGATGTTTCTATCCGGAATGGTGGGAATTAGTCAAGTTTCAAGCCGATTAGTCAAGTTTCAAGCCAATTATCATCTGTTTCACCTGATCCAAATTTAATTTTGGTCCGAATTCATGAGATTCTTCTTAAATATTCTAATTAGCTGTTTTAATGTCAGATTAATCCTAATCCAAATACCTTTCCTCAGGATACTGTAAAGTTATAAGCAATACAGACCAAGCTATGAATTATACAAAAGAAAATTCAGACGAAAGATACAAGAAAAAGCTTTATTTGATTTCTTTTAATTATTTCAGCAATTTTAAACAAAGTTCCTTTTAAGATAAATATTGAGGAAAAAGATTATGAACAATCCAAAAGTTTCATTAAAAATTCACAATTGTGTAATGATAAACTCTCTGCATAAATTACGCACCCACACATTTATCAGATGATTCTAGTACTAAAAGAGTAGGAAAAAAAAAAAACAGAATGCCATTGATATAAATAATCTTTCACTTCGAAATTCAAATATAAAGAGAAAATAATTTTGATACAAATATATTTGAGAAATAAAAATAAAAAACCTTAACTAAATTTCTTACAACACAAAAGATAAATATTAAATATGTAAAATGAAGAGTATAGTATTAATGAATTGCTTAAAAATGAAATAAAAAACAATCTTGAGTTTCGATTCAGTTCATGAATGAAAAAGAATGTTTTTAAAAAAACTATTATATTTGCTATGTGAGAATCTGCATTTCAATAAATGTAGAACTTTCATTTCAATATTTATAATGACTTTGATGCAAGACATTGACCACTCTGACATTCGATGAATTAAATTTTTACACATCATGAATTTGAAAAAAATTATAAATATTCTGTATAAAATGTAGACTTCTTCTTAAATAATCGTTTTTTAAGTGTTACTTCGAATATCATACAATATTAAAAAAAAATCAATAGCATTGATTTAAAATAATTTTTGTTGTATTAAAATTAAAATAAAAAAGTATTAAAATGAAATGGAACCTAAATAAAATGTGCTTTTTTGAAGATTATAGTTGAAACAAAATTTTTTACATTAATCATATGATCGAAGCAGTGCCTTTATAATAATTCTCTGTAAATATGTTCGAATGAAATGTAAAACATGCGGATGTTATTTTATAGAACATTTTCTATTTAATTCCATGTAAACAAATTTACTAATAAGAAAGTTATTACCAAATTTAATTATTTTAATTAAGTAATTAATTATCAACTAACACCACAATTTAATTCCCTCTGGGTGATTCTATCGATTTTGTTTAGCTACAAATAGAATAATGGAAGCTCAAAACAGTGTTCAATTTTTTTACGACTGTACAAAATTTTGAATACTTGATTTCGAATAAGTAAACTCCATCTTTTGATTTCTAACGCATCCTTTTTAAATAATTCTTCAAATGAATTTAATATAATAAGAGCAAGACTTACCAAATCTTTTTGTTGGAGGACTAGCTGATGCTTGTTGTTGCTGTTGCATTTCAGACTTTTTTTCTTGCGCTCCTAAAAGTCTCACTCTCTGTAATAATGGCAAGCTCTTATTCAGTGGAGTAGATGAATCGGCACTATCATCTGTAGACACAGAGGAAGATTCTACGCAGTTTTTATCTCCTTTTCGAAAACTGCCTAATTTCTCAGTGGAACCTTGAATTACGAAAACAACGTTATTTCTTAAATATGAGAACTATGAATTTTTCTAAACATAGAAAGTTTCATTGGTTTTTAGAACTTTTAAACTTATTAATTATGAAATGTTATAAAAAATTGATTTGGTACCTTAAAATAGTAGATATAAATTCTTCCAAATGTAATTTTATTTAAAATTGTGGATTTTGTCTAATTTTTTAAAAAGGATATCTGTTAATTGTAGAGAAGATTAAATGAAAATTAAGTTTCTCATATGAAACAAAAGTTTAAAATCGAGATGAAAAAAAAAAAAAAAAAAAAAAAAAAACCCCTTCAAAAGATTACTTTACAACACATTACAGATGCTATAAATATTTACAGTGTAAAATAGAATGAAATAATTTACAATAAAAATAAACTAATATATTAAAATACTTATAATTAAAAATAGGCAAGAAAATAGTTGTAGACTATGTGGGGGAGAACATTATGAGCGTCTTAATAGATTCTTGTTAATGAAAATAGTGACATCATGATGGAATCACGCGAGTGACTTGAAACATACTGTAAATACAAATAAGAGGTTTAATTCAAATTGTTAGAATTTCAGAGTCGTGCAAGTGTGGGATGAGAATCGCCCTCCGAAATGCCGATTTTATCATTTAAATAGAATGCTATAACGGGGTGTAGAAAGTAGTTTAAAATTATCTGCCACTGGTAAATGCTTCTAAAGAGGTCACGATACAAGAGTAGCTAAGCCGAGCTTCACACTATTACTTTATAACTCATTGAAAATGACCAATAAGATGCTGTAAGAGCTCCTTCGTTGGTTGCTTTGTCTCTCTAGGTAAACTATTGTTATTTTGACGCTGTGTTTTGCTATGATTTAACTTTTCTGCCATTTAATGTTTGGAACATTTTCCGACACAAATATTTAGTTATCCTTCAATATGACCGATCCTCTTCCTATAACTGAACATCACGGGCTTTCTCAAATAGTGACGAAATAGAGCTCTATTCGTTTACTTATAAGTCACAAAAATTTATTTATTTACTTGCTATATTTAATGACATTTATTTTCGAAATTCCACTACAGTCAGATGATTCCATCTTTGAATCTTTCTTGTTGTTTTATAGATTAGGTTGAATGGAGTTTAGAATTATTTCAGTGGCATTAGATTAAAATTTCCTTCTAAATAGATCCATAAAGTGTACAAAGAATGTGAATCATTTATCAGCAAAATGAATATGATAGTTCATAAAGTGACAATATCAAACACTTGCAGGTTAGAAATTGAATTTTGAAATTTCAATGTAAAGTGTGAGAGTAAAATTTTAAAGTTATTTGTAAACAGGATTAACTCAGAAGTATCCGATAATAGTTTATCCTATTTTTCCACGAAATTTATATTTTGCATAAACACAGATTCGTAATTCTGTCATAGAAAGCAATACATATATCTGCAAACGTTAAAATAAAAGTTAATTTCTCTGATGTTCAAAAATTAGAGAATTTGCAAATTTAGTCGAAGTTTCAGAAAGGTACTCAACTAAAGGTAAAACTAATGCTTCCAAGCAAATGTGCAAATTTTTAGTCATTACGTAAGGGTACACGAGGGTGTGGGCTGTGAATTAAGAGGACACGAGATGATTTCTGCTCTTTATTCCTTCGAAAAGATCGGTATGACAACTGAGTTTTGATGATCTAGTCAGCCCCCACATTGGACGAGCGCACAAACCTCCATGTCTTTGACAGAGGCTCTGTAATTCGTTTGAAGTAGAGAACAGAAATCTTGGTAATCTTTCAAGGTGTGACTATTAAATAACGAAACTGACGCTGCTACATAAGAAATATGCGTGCCCCAAACGCCAGCTACCGACAGCTGTTTAGCGTGAAGCCTTCTCTTTCGAATGTAGTGCTTTTCTCTTCCGTAAGCAAATCCGTATAGCCGTAGCCTTCGTTCGCAATAAAATTATGTTTTTAATGATAAGTGAGCAACGAATTGTTGTATAATTTATCACGAAACTTGGAAACCCCACTGCTGAATCTTATAATTTATTGAAAGAAGTATTTGGCAATGAATGTTTATCGAGTGCATGTATTTTAGAGTGGTTGAAGCATTTTCTAGATGATCGAGAATACATTAAAGATGAATCACGCCTGGGTCGCCCTTCTACTCCAAAAACGGATGATATTAATGAAAAAAATATAGTTTGATCTGACCGTCGATTTAATAACCGTATGGTTGCTGTGACTGTCGGAGTTGATGAAAAATACGCATGACAAATTTTTCCACTAAGGCAATGCGCCGGCTTATTCCACATTGTCTGTCAAGAGGTTTCTAGACCATGTATAGTATCTCAGTGTTAGATGGTCCACCTTATTCACCGGATCTTTCGCCATGTGACTTCAATCTGTTTCCTAAGGAGAAATTTATATTGAATGGAACAAGATTTAAATCCGTTGCAGCTGTGAAAGAGAAAGCGGCACGCATCCTGAAGGAGCTGACAGAAGCCTTCCAGCACTGTTTCGAACAATGTAAGATTCGCTTGGAGCTTTGTAGGGATTGAGGAGGAGTGTATATTGAAGGTAATACTAAGTATATGTATGACTTCAAAATAAAATGTTTTACAGCGTCAGTTTCACTATTAAATAGCTAAACCTCATATGTTTAGTTTTTCAGAGATGCAGTTATCTTCGATTTCATTTTATAGTGGATAATTCTGGTTCACATAAAGCTCCTCTGATAGACGAATTTTTGGAAAATGAGTTTGACGAATGACTTGGTTAGTAAAATTTCCAGACCTTAAGTCTACAGAGTAGATTTGGGATGTTCTTTAAAGGGCAACGACAACTCCTTTCTACGTTCCCAAAGACCATTCAGGAACTGGAAACCACTTTGATGTAGGAAGGAGACCATTTGCCCCAGAGACAAATAAAATGCCTAACCTTCAGCATAAATTACGTCGTGAAAGTTATAAAAATGCAAGAGAGGTCAAACTAACTCATTCAATCATTTTAGTTCCAATTTGTAACTGCTGTTTTAAATTTATTCAACATTAAACAGTCATAACTGTGATCATGTCTTTTGCGCTATAATTTTTTTTTTATTAATCGGCTTATTTACATACTTATTTTCATTAAAATATATCCAGTGCTTTTGGAAATAATCGATTAAGAAAGAAAATTTTCTTAAATTTTGAACATTTGAGTATGAACTTAAAAAGTACCTTGCATTTTTATGTATTTGAAACTTACTTTTAACACTTGTAGTTGAATCATCTCTTTTGAACTGTATTTTTCTGAAAAAATAAAGATGCAAAAATTATTTTAACGCTGCCTTATAGAGTAATACATGAGAATTACCTTAGATACGCAAATGCAATTATGAAAATGTTGAAGAACATGGGAATAAAACTAAAAACATTCTCAAATATAAAAAAGTGATTAAATGTATATATTTAAGGTTAAAACGATACTCTTTCCTCGAATTATTTTTTTAATTATATTTATTATGGATTTCTTAGATTTATGTTTTAACTTTTATTCAAAAAATCAAGTTCAATCATATAAGTGAATTCAGGGTCAAGCGTAAAGTATAGAGTCAGTGTGTTAAATTTCTGTTAGATTAAGCTTTCCAGAATCATTCTCTCACATTTGCCAATTTTAAAATACGGAAAAAAATGTAAGAAAGTTATTTATAAGCATAGAAATTAGGAAGGTATAAGAGATTTTTATATAAAATTTTATTATTTAGAAATAAGATGTTTTACAAAATATATTTAATGAAGAATAATTTTCATTATGAAATCATAAAAAGTACGCTATGAATAAATATTACAATTATCTGAGTCTATAATTAAAAGATTAAATATATCCATACAAAATAAAGTACTAATATACAGAATTCTTAATTATTTTCTTTATATTCGGTAACATAGTTTATTACTTACAAAAGATAATTAATTCTTACGAGGAAAAGGTTATAATCCTGAATTTTAATTTTAAGTTCTTTATTTATAAAGCTTAAGTATTGCATTAATTCCCAGTATTTTAGATAATTATTTTACAAAAATGTAAATTAGAGAAAAGGAATGTAAGCTTAAAAATGGAGAAATATTTTTTTGAAGAAACAAAACTCATTTTTAAATAATTAGAACTATAATTTTCAAAATGAATGAAACAAATAATTAAACTAAGCCAATTTTTTAGTTTTTTCAAATGCTACATTATAGTTAATTATTTTGTACCAAATAAGGAAAGTGGCTCTACATTTGGAAATAAGAATATTTAAACAATTATAAAAAATTAAATTTTAAGCTACTTGAGCTTCATAATAGTAAAGAATTGAATATATGATGATATATATCGTTTATTTCATGTTAATGTAAGATCATAAAATAATTGTTCATTACACTATTAAATTTCTGAAAAACTTACTGTATTAATGATTTAAATGACACGTTCTTTTTTCTGGTTGTAGGTTGGCTTTCAGATATCTCTTCTATGCCTTCTTGATCACTCATCATTGGTTTCATTTCAATTGTCTCTCCTGAATCACTAGTGTTGCCTCTATAATGCAGAAAATTTCATTTAATTAATAAAAATTATATAATAAAATATAACAGTAAAGTCTGTTGTAATTGTGTTTTAATATAAATTATATTATACTTAAATTATTTGACAACAAAAAGTCATATAGAAAGGATTTCACTTTAACAGTGTTATATGCGTTTTGATTTCTAATCATATGTATGGAATATTTTACATTTTATAATGATGTATTAGACTGTACAGAGAACTCATTTTTTTTTCTCTTGAAGTTTCGTAAAAAACGTTGGAGAAATATTAAAAGCATCAGACTGATTTATTTTATGATAAATGGAGGAAGGGAACCAGACGATCACAAAAAAGGAAAGGGAGATAAGTTCAGTATGGAATCCAATACAGAGGAAAATATTTCGTTAAAATAGTGGTGTTTGTGCAAATGAAAATCTATCCGAATATAAAAAAACGAGCATATATCTCTTAGCAAGGGATGTGAATTCTCTTATTGAATTGCAAGTAGTACCACGTGCTGGCGTTGGTTTACACCCAGCTCAGATCTTTTGAGTCATTCTTGGACTCAAGAATATCCGTTTTAATTGATGAGAGAGGTAATAAATACTTCCTTCTAATGATGGTAAGTACCCCATACTTGAATACATTTAAACTAAATCAGAGGTCTTCAAACTGCGTTCCATGGAACCCTAAGGCTCCCTGGAACTTTGACAGGAGTCTGCAAGAAATCACTATTTGCTTAAACAAAGCTCCAAAATTTTAGCAAAATTTTAATTTTTATAAAAGTTTGAATTCTTGAAGGAAGTTTGAATGTAAATTTAAACATAAATGAACATTTTATGGATAAAATAAACCTTAAATTTCGCAAAAGTCACGTGCTTCAAATACATTAATCGAGAAACATTAGGTGGCATATTAGTCTCCATTCTTTGCTCAGGTGAAGAATGGAGACTAATATGTGATCGTTCACTTATTTGTCCACTTATTTTACTATTTTCAAGGTGTAAAGTAAAATTGACGCCATTCTTTTAAAATTGAAATTTTGGACGGATTGCACCTTGAAAGATAATATTGAATGCTTTCCTAATTTGCATTATATTTTAGTATACAGTAACGCTAATCCAGATAAAAATGTAAAAATTAATTTGGACCAACATTAATCAGATCTGCAATTAACATTTCTTGAATGCATCTTTGTTCAAAAGTAAAAATATTTTGGATCCAAACTCTTCTCAAGACTGTGATACCTCCGAACTACCAATAAAAGAAAGAGAACAACAAATTGATATATCGGTCGATACTCAACTGAAACTAAATTTTAATCAAGTTTATATTATGCATTTTTGGATTGACATTAAAAAAGAATACCCTGAAATTTCCAAAAGAGCTGTGAAACGTGTAACGTCACATGTTTCAAAATATGTACGCGAAAATCTTGAAAACAGATTGGATGCTGAAGATGACTTTAGGTTGCAGATTTTAACAATTATTCCAGACGTAAAAATACTTAGCAATAAGAAACAATCACAGCCAAGTCTTTATAAAACATTTCTCTTTATTCATTTTGTTATAATTTAAAATATTGTTGCTTTTGTTTATTATACATAGAATATATTTTAGAAATCTTCCCCCCAAATATCCATTAGCTACCTTAACATTCATTATCTTATTAAGATGTTTATATTGTGATAAAATAGAGTTGCAATAATAATATTATAAATTTGAGAATGATAAAGCTTTGACATCCTTTTTTTTCTCTTTGATCAATGGGTTCCTTCAAGAAAATAGTAAGTTCAAAGGGTTTCCGAAGTTTAAAAGTTTAAATATCTCTGAGCTAGATAATAATGTTGGTCTGACCATTCAAATTATGTTCTTACTTTTAATTAATATTTCCTGGGTACGATTCTGATGCATTAGCCCCTATGTTGTTTTCCAAAATATAACCAGTTCAAATTGTTTCTCGGGACAAATGTAGGAAAAGTCATAACGGTTGAAATCATGTTGAAGTCATTTTACTTTTTCATAAAAATGATCTACTCTATTATTTTCAAAAGCAAGGACTGCAGTCAATCATTGCTCTCTTAGAGGAGATATTTTGGTTTACTATTCTGGTATGATTTATAGATATTACTTTGATAAAATCACCATCTCACCCCCAGCCAAATCTGCTTAAGCTTTAAGCTAGTTCGTGATATTGAAATGATTCCACATTTGAAAGGGATGTAGTATAATAGTGATAAGACGTTCAATCTTTGTGCTCCTCACATCATTATACTACCCCACTGATAAACAACTTTCAATGGGATACAATATTTGAGATGCCAGACAAGAAAACTAAATAAGAGTAAGTCACGATGCCTATTCCCATACAGAGGTACTGAATAATATTACCAGTAAATTTGGTGCCTATCTTTCTTTCTCTTCAAGAAGATATACTCTGTCATACAATGGTATTTTTTTCTTTTAGGTGACTTGCAAGATTTTTTCACGCAACTTGATTTTTTATCTTATGAATACTTTCGATGCAGTTGGAATGATGGTGTAATCGATATCTAATTATTCTACTGTGTGTATCCCACTATTTTCCTTCGCATGTTTAACTAGCCTTTTTTTCACGCTTTGTCGCTCAAATGTACCATATTACATTCACAACTCACGGTTACTTATAATTGATCTTATACTTAATCATGTCATTCTATTTTAATATAGGCGCGTCACATTGCATACCTACAACAGCTTAATTCTGCGACAGCAGTTCTTTTACATCTCCCCTCAAAACGTGTAATGTCCTACTTTTTAATAGTTACATTCGAACTTCTATGGCATTGGACATTCGTTAAACATTCCAAGCTCATTTGCTCAATTTCATGGTTTCGATTTTTCAGAATTATACTTGTTTAAAACCAGTTGCCTTCAACTATACATTTTTGAGATTCGCTGACGAAATTAATACTATCTTAATATCAATATAATATTTCCAAAAAATTTGAGATACATACTATGCCTGTTCACGCAATTCAACTAAAGAAGTGACTTATGCGCTACATAAAGTTAAATAATTATATCTCACATATTTTTTTTAAATAAAGGGTATTTTAAATGATAGATCAACATATTTTTGTGAGGACATTGACAGTTTTTTATTTGTAAACAACGCACAAATATACGGCTATTTTTTTTTTGAGTTAAAGTAATTAATTGATTGAAAACCTTTCATTTCAAATTGAGCAACAAATGAAAATGTTGACACTCTAGCTATAAAAAACACTTCCTGTGCAATGTGTAGTAGTACTTGTTTACCTCATATGTGGATGTTATTGTCTTTTTTTTTAAATTTTTGAATCCCTTTCTTGTATCCTCTCATTTTTTTTATTATTCCGTAAAATTTATTTAGTTAGACATTTCCTTAAATAGTCAAAGATGTGGTTCAATGGTTGCAACAAAGGTATATGTAGGCATTATAACTCGCGTAAGTTTAGAAATAAATGTCATTTGAGAAGGATTATAAATCCCAAGACAAAGACTAAATTATACAAACAGAAAAATTTTGGAAAGTATTATAGAATCTAACATTTTTGAAAAAGAAAATATTTCTTGATTATTAAAGAGACATGGGGATTAAACATTTTAAAAATAATTATTAATTATTACTGATTTAACATTTGTGTTGCGTTTATTCTCTGAAATAAAATATCCATCTGAATTCTATAATTATTTTAACAAAAATGGAGAAGTTTACGAATTTTAAATTAAAGCAATCTTTCTTTTTAATGATACCAGGGTTATATTCAAAGGAAAAATTTTATGAATGGAAAACCTTCCTGTCACTTTTAAATTCCACTCTCTTAAGGGATAAAATTTCATATTCATAGTGGAAAATGTACTATTTGCTTAAGTTTCTATATTTACAGTTTCTTAAATCTGCTTTTGTCCTGCGTTCAAAGAAATTTATAATTCGAAATCTGTTAAAAGTTTGTTCCCCAATTCTTTTATTTGTTTAAAAATATGAATTAAAGTCACCAGAAAAATAAATAACCGGAAAAAAAAATATTATTTATTATAGCAAATAAGAAAATTAAAAAAATGCCTTACGCTGTGGAAGATCGATTTCTGAGACGTTTTTTCAAGCTGCGAACGTCTTCTTTTATCTTAGAAACAGTGGATCGTGGCTTAGCTGCTTCTGTCCTTTCTCCTTCTGCTGGTTCCTGTGATGAAGATGGTAAATTGGGTTCACTAGGACCTGGTTTCGCGCTGATATTTGCCGCTAAGCGTGCTTCCATCAAGCGCTTGCGGCCCATTGTTTGTAATATATCCTGCAAAAAATATAATATAGAATTATAATTATATATACTCCAAATCCAAATGAATCGTAATTTAATACCTGAAAATCATTAATTTGAATTATTTCTGATTAGTTCCCTTTAAAATGATAGCTATCAATTATCAGTAGCCATGAAGTTGAATGGTTATAGTTACAAGCTTCGTGCATGGAGATGTTCAATTATATTGATGGGTTCGAGTCCTGATAAATATTAAATGGTATTAGAACTCGAACAGAATAATGCTACTACTTTTAACTGAAAGTAAGAATCTAAGCTGTTTGGTGTTCTGTGAAAGTAAAGGGAGAAATATGTATCTGTGAGCTACTGATAAGTGCTAGGAATTCATGCCAAACTTCCACACAATCACTGCATTTGGCAAAATCGACTTTATCGGCTAGGCTTATGACAATATCTTCGGACTACATATCATTACAGCATTGTCTTTTCTTTTGTACAGACTCAGTTCACTAAATATCTAGGCGTTAGCCCAGACTAATCTCTCACTTGGCAATCTCACATTATATAATCGCGTGAAGAGTTCTTAAGATTATCTCATAAAGTTTACCTCCTAACTAAATAAAACTTTATCAGGAATTTAGAAAATTGAAAAACAAATTGCTTATTAAAACCTCCATTATGTTTCCGGTTATCAATTATGCATGTTCGGTATGGTTACACTACTGAGACTAATATTGAAAAATGCCTCTCAGAACCCATCTTTCATTCTCTTCCAAGTGAATCCGAATACTCTTTGATTTTCTCTAATGGACACTGCTCAAAGACAATGTCTTTCTTATGTGAAGGTGCGATTGCGCTGATATGCCTTACTGTGTTTTAACAAGTTATCTTTTGTTTATTAATAAATAATTATTGTGGTTTGCGTTCGACTGTGCGTGATAAATAAATCTAAAACATCCTGTGACAGTTAATCATAAAAATTTTAAATCTGAACTACTTATTAGTCCCTTTTAAATTATTAATTGTCAGTTGTGAGGGGCTACAGAAACTTAATGGTTATGGTTCCAAGCTTCGTGTATGGTGAGGTCATGGGTTCAAGTCCTGATATTACTTAAGACACACGTGGAATAATGGTGCAGCTGAGAGTTTAACTGGAAGTAGTTTTATTAATAATTTATGACACTAAAGAGAGAGAGAGGGATAGAGAGGAACCATTTCACTGAATTCTTTTTCATAACTTGGTCTTGATTTAAAATTGTAGTTCTAGGGATCTTCTCTTGCGATTGTATCCAAAACGAACCAACTATAAGACGAACGGAAAAATAATTAGAAGCTCTTATATCAACTATTTATTCTTCATTAAAATATTTTTTTAAAAACAGAGAGCATGTTTATCCGTGTTATACAAAATGCAATTGATTTTCGGAAATAAATTATTTTAAACCTTTGTTGATCATTAACAATAGTATATAATATTATAGTTATTTAAAATTATTCCACAAATTAATAGCAACTAATCAAAGTAATCAATAATTTTTATCTTAACAAAATCATTTTTTAAAAATGGCTGTGTTTCGAATTTTTGCTTAATTTAAGTTTGTTAACAGTATATTTTCTGATCTTGAATATATTTTATTTCCAGTTTCCATTAATGTAAAAGTAACTTAATCATTAAAACTCCAAATAAGAACTTCAATTAAAACTCCAAACAATTTACTTCAGACAAAAATGCATAAATGATATCTTTCATTTAAACTTTTAACAGACAAAATTCAATAATTCATAAATTTTGGAAATGTAGGACAACATATTTTGGAAATTTCTCACTATTAATAAATTCCAATCTCAACGTCTGGATTCCAAAGCAAATATTTCATGGCGTCATATAAATTCTACTAATGAACATGGAATTCATTACTCCGACGAATTACACTTCGGAGTTTCCTTGATTGAATGCACCTGAATAATAAAGATTTTCATTACTCGTTCATTCTCACGTAATGTAGTCAAAGTGGTGGAGAATTACATTATCATAAAACAGTGAAAGAATCTTCAAGGAGACGTATATTTGCAATAATTAAGCATTAGTATTTGAAGAATTTACTGATTTTTAATGGTTCTATATATCAGACTATTTATTCGAGATTTAGTATCGTTAAGATTACTACGCATTGTTTCTATTAAAATGCTTAAACATTTCATATTTCAACTTGATATTTAATTCACCCTACAGTTCTATCGTGTAATTTTGTTTATCAATTCCTTTATCGAGTTCAGTAAAAGAAAACTTGCAAAAAATAATTCTCAGTTTTTTATAATTTTTTACTGAAAACCTGTATTGGCTGTAACTTGCATGGTTTAAAAATCCATCGTTTTCTTAATTCTTTCCATATCATCATATTTGTTCGTAGATTCTGAAATATCAATTTGCCTCTACGGAGGATTTGTCGCAGAAGAGATGATGGCCCTGTTCTTGTGATTCTCTACTTTTCCTTGTTTTTGTGATTTTTGATTTGATTCTCTACCTCTTTTTTCTTTGCAGTTATTTATGAGATAAAATGTTTTTTCTAGCAGACATTGACGAACTAAAAATGCAAGAAACTGTAGCCATTCAAGCTGTAACGTTTATTATTATGAAAAAAAAAGAAAAGAAAATTGGATGAGTTCTGCTATCAACCGGTCGACGCCCCTGTTTCTCGAGGAAGTCTCATTGAACATTTATAATATTTAAAATATTTACAAGAGTTAATTTTAATTTAATTTTATGACACTCCTGTAATACTTCCTTCTCTTTCCGTTACTAAACATTTAAATAGCCGCTATTCAGCTCAGTCAAAGTTAATACAGATAGGTAGTGAAATAAATGAAATGTAAATCATCAGCTCACTATATCTAAGGATAACATGCATCATAATACCTTATATGTGTCATGCCCTAACCTAGAGATTAATATTATAATTTTGTACTTTGTTGATGCGGATCACTCGGATCCGAACTTTCGGAGGACTTAGTAATGTGTGTCTAATTCACTGACCTTATGCGGTTCCTTCTTGGTTGTGGTGCGATAACTTCTTACAGTTGTGAATGCGGGTATCATGGCTTTCACTCACTCCTTCTACCATTAACTAACTTACATTAAATTCTTCGCTGCTTAAAACCGCTGTTTCTCAATCTTATTCACTACTTTTCATTAATTCTAATATTGTGACGTTGGGTTATTCGTGATTTTCTCTTCACTAACTTCGGGGACTTCTATTGAGTTTAATTGCATACAATTACAATTTCTTCCCAACTAAGATGAAACGTGATTAGGTAAATTAGATGAAGATAGAAATGAAGCGAAGTGATTTGGATATAATGATATGTAAATGATATGCAAGTAATGGGCGAAAGAGGAAGAGAGGTAGAATATTAGGATTGGCAGCCCGAGCATTGTTGCTTATCTTAAAGTTATCCTGTAGGTTTGACGGAATTGGACCGAATTCAGTAAACTGCTTTAATCTTATCAAAATCTTATTTAATCTTAGTATCAAAGATTGTGCTGAAATCAACAACCAGTAGATTGGCAAGATATTTACTATTTTAATCATAATTAGTTAAGATGGAACTTTAGAGAGAGCGCCCTTGGTTATACTGCACTGATAATAAATAATTTCGCTTGTCTAGTCTCGCGTTTTCTCAAATTGTATTTGGTCACTTAGGTTTTTAATATATCAAATTGAAATGTGGTACAAGAGGTGAATGGTAACGGACAAACGCCTCAAAATAATCTACAAAAGTCAGGTTTCATCTATAGGGATAGATTTTGAATTCAAATGACATCATATTAAAGTCTCAAAGTGTTAGTTGATGAGGGGAATACGAAAGAGCTTATGTTACAATTTACTCCCAATGGTTGTATTTTTTTCATTTTTTATCAGTCGCTCTTCAAAGTTGAGATATTCTTTTGTAAGTGCTATGTATAATAGATGTTCAAAAGTCTTAATAATTTAACAACACAATCTTTGTAATAAAAAATAATACCAAACAAAAATTTGTTTCGTCTTATTGGTATTTATTAATAACTATATCAGATTTTATAAATTGATGGATTTTTACGCAAAGAATCAATAATTTTATTTCGTATTTATTTTTAAGGAATTTTTTAACTATCCTTATTTAGGGATATTATCGGAATTTTCTAGGATCTGTATAAAACTTTTATTACATTACTTTATTTTTACCAATGAAAGATTTAAGAGATTACACGAAAGTATTTAATACGCAGAAAAACAGGGGATTTTTAACTTTTGTTACTTCCTTAGCACTAAATACCCCCGAAGATGATAAAAACATGATTAATTATGAAAATTAATAAATTTTTCTGTACCAAAAGCTAATGATATTTTTCTTAGGAAGATTATATGAGTTTTTAAGTAATAAAATCAACCTACTGTCAAACTGAATAAGCTCGGTAAATATATTAATCTAAAATACGCATGAATGAAACCAAGGCTCCTTTAAAGAAAATATAAAATGATTAATCCAATAACTCTTTTGAAAAAAGAAAATCTGTAAATTTTAATATTTATGTTAAATTTTATAATTTTGAAGGATGTTTAAAAATGCGAAAATTGTCAAATAAGGATATCAACGTTACTATTTAGACCAATGGAAGGAAGATGTAGAACTCCTTCAATTGGTCTAAAAAGTAATGTAATCACTGTTATCCCTTTTTGAATCTAATTATAATCTTACTTGTGCTTCTGGGTAATCTTTCATTGCAGCAAGGATATCTTCTCTGGACAGACTGAAAAGTTCCGAGTATCCTACGGACCGGACATCAGCTGTTCGTCTGAAAATATACGAATTTAAAGGTAATATTCTATAGATTTATTTTATCAAAACATTACTGCAAACAGTTTAAGATTTCATCAGAATATAATCGATGTATGTAGAAATCTTAGAGACTAAATTAGACAATCTATGTTATGAAAAGTTATATTGAACTAAGACTTGTTTCATTTTGAAGGCTATCTACTGCAAAAATGCTTCAGTTTTGGTTATAGCATACTCTCGTTTATTATATTTTGGATTTATGCGTGAGATGTATATCGCTTTTGGCCTAAAACTGGCGAACTGAAATGACCCCTTTTGCTTCTCAGTCAGATCCCGAGGCTCAAATTTTGTAGCGACTCTTCTCATTCCCAAATGTGCAGTTAAAATTCCTCTGTATTGAGTTCCAAAACTATACAGATAACTCCACCACATGCTTAATGCCGAGTCGTCGACATTTAAGCACAAAATCACTAATTTTCTTGACAGTTTGGCATGTTCGGGTAGTTGATGTACGTCCAGAAGGAGGATATCATCAGTCCACGTGTCTCAGTTTTGAAACGTGAAAATAACTTGTCCATTATAGTTTTTTTTCTTCAAAGTATCGTCTTTATAAACTGTTTTCTATACTACAACAGTTCTGAGGCATTTTGCTCCAGATGGAAGAAAATTTCCCAGTCGTACCTTGTTCACCTAAAAAGACCGTAATAAAAACATACGTATCGAAATTAACATTATGTTTCATACTTAGTGCTCTTTTTATTTATTATCGGAATAAAGATATTTGACTTATTGATAGCTTAAAAACACGATACACTTAGAAGGAACACGAGTTCTATTGGGGACGGAAGTCGTAATTTTAAATCTCGGTCAAGTGACGAAGACGACACTTGAGCTGGTCTCCAAGCTTAATCACCCGGCTAATAGGAGGACTTGGGATATCAATTATATTAATTAATGGGCAATAGACCCGCTACGTGGCTGGACGGCATTGGGGCTCGATCCCATGACTGAACGAAAACAATGACGGCCACAAAACCGCGACCAAGACCATTAGTCTACTGCGGCTACTGTGAAGAAAAAGCAAAACATCTTTGGTGAAAAAATTCGCTACCGGCAGACAAACCCTTCTTGGACGACGTCACAGGCAGTATTCAACTCACAAGGAGTTGTGTGACATACTCCTCGAGGAAGAAATATATACTACGCAAGCTACTACCAGATTAGCGTGATATCTAAGGAACTTTGTTTATGATTCATGAAATTTGTTCAAAAATCTATTACATTTTATAATTCAAATAAAGTGAAAGTTATTCATACCTATTGAACCCATCTAGATTTAGGATTCCTATTTCTCCAAAGAAATCTCCTGCCTTCATTTGAGTCAGAACTTTTCCAGTTTCACTATAAATATATGAAAAATTCAATCAAATCACCTAAATGCTGTTTTTTTTGTACTGACTAAATTACAAATAATAATATTGTTTCAAAAAATAAAAATAGTAAATGGTATTATGAAATGTTTTAATTTTTCCAGTCAAAAATAGGGTGTCAAATACTTAAATGTAATCCTTTTGCAAGTAAATAAGATGGCGAGAATTTTAGTAGGCAATAATATCCTTGAAATATTAGTTAAAGCTGCCATCAAATGTTGCGTAGCATTATATCAAAATACAGAGTTATTCAAAATGATTCATCCGATTTCAAAACTCCATATTTTCCTAGTCAAACGGCTCGGAATGATAAATAATATCTGAATACAAAGGGAAAATAAGGAAGCTTTTTTACAAGTATGCTATATAACTTTCTTTACTTACACATTTAATGTCAATTCAATATGTAAATTCTCGCCAAAGATATCGTAAAGTGTCAATGGTAATTGATTGTACAGCAGCAGAAATCCATTGTTTAATTTTCCATAAATTTGTGGGTGTTGACGATGCATACATTTTATCTTTCACAAATCCCAAAAGGAATAAATAACATAGAGCCATTCTAAGTGACTTAGGTAGCCACCTGTGTAACATCAAGTTATCTGGTCCCTTGCGAGGTAGCTCCATGAAAGCTTCAAAAACACCTTTCGTTAAATAACACGAAGAACACACGAGAGCCATCTATTTTTCACAATATGAAATTTCACAATTTTCCTTTGTAGCCATGCATTACTTATCATTCTGTGACGTTGGGTTTTGAAAATATGGAGTTTTGAAAACGGATGAATAATTTCGAATAACTTTGTACGATGAAGCCCTTCAAAACAGGCATTTATATAGCACTCTTTTTGTAAATTAGAAATTCTCTTCTGTCAGTTTTACGGGAAAGAATTTATTTGTGGAAGAAAGACCACTAAAATGGCTAAGTTTTGGTGATTCGTAACATAGGATAAGCAGAATTTAATTATTAAGCATTCCGTAACTGAGTAATTAGCCAATTGTGCTGATCATATGTGATGTATGCAACTCAATTAGTAGGTTTAAAAGAAGCCTTCATGAAAGAAAAGTAAGAAGTTTTTCTTTCATATTCTCGAGCAAATAACAAAGCAAATTAAGAAAATAGATTACATGCATCCCTATTTGTAATCTAAGTAATTGATTTTATGATTTACTAGCATTCTCATTTCCTAATTCTTTTCAATGATATAAGAAACTTTATCCGGATGAAAGGCAAAATGTTTCAGCACCCAACACATATCTTTGAAATTCTACTTTACTTTACAAGAATCAACCATCAAATAAATTGTTCGTAAAATACTAATAAATGAGGAAATAAGAAACACATTGCCGTCAAATTCTAAATGTATTTTTTATATAAGAAATAACTATAAATACGTATGAAAAGTACATCAGTAGTGAATAAGGAAATAATATATTTTCTGGTGTATTTGTTGTACGAAAAATTGTTAGAAGAAAATTTGTCAAACTAATGATAAATGAAAATAAACTTTCTTGTTGCTCCGTAATAAATTTTTATATAAAATTACTAGTCTAGTTAATTTCTTATGTCAATATTCTTAAGTATGTACTATAACAATGTAGACGAATTTTCTTACATATATTTCTAAAACAGATTACCTAAAATATTTATTTGAGTCTTCATTACATTTTATTCGTTTAAATGTCATATACAAATTTATCAAATACGAACAACATTATTTCCCCTCCCATGTTTGTTAAATATAAGAAAAGCAAATTGATAGCGATTGTCTTAAAATTCACGCTATACTAAGTAAATAAGGTTGATTGATATCATATGTATTACGATTCATTTGGTTAAATATAAGTTCAATGATATCTTAAAGAACACTTTATTACTTTTGATTACTGAACAGAAACTAAGCTTATGAAATATAAATTTTAAAGAAATACATTTTAATAATTCAGCTTATAAAATAACTAGTTTCTAATGAAATGGGCTATTTCAAAGTATTTCAGAAACATATGAAGAGAAAATAAGAATTTTAATCAATAAAAATAAATGATAGAATTTTAATCAATCAAAATAAATGAATTCATTATTATTGTTTAATAATTTTATTTCTAAAGTACTACGCTGCTGAGACAAATTTTAAGTACTAGTAATTTTTTTAGTGAGATCAGGATTTCATAATGTAAAATTATACTATTAGAGATACCTAATTAATAATAATTTTATATATAATTAGTAATAATGTTTCAAATAAAATTGTGTTTGACTGGCCAACAAAATAAACATCATTAATAGTGAATTTCATGATGATAAAACAATTTAGACATTTTAGGATTTTGATTTTAGTGTTTGTATTTAAAGTAGAATAAAATAAGCTGAAATAGCATACATGCAACACTAAAAAAAATCAATTAATAAAAATTTTCGAAATTTAATATAAATATGACTAAATGTTGCCTACAGAATATCTTTTCCCAAAAGGCTTGTTTAAAAATTTATAAGTATAATTTTAGATTTTCAGAGCAACATTTTATCAAATAATGTAGATTAAATTTATTACTATTATTTTTTACTTAGTTTATAACTATGTATATTATTTGATAAAAGAAGTTTTTAAAACAAAATTCACACAATTTGATAGATAATTATCAAGATATAATCTATTTTTCTTACATGAAGTTATTCAAACATATTAGTTTTATCAGTATTTTTCATAAAAATAATTGAGTTATCTGTTTCAATGTTTCATGGTCGAAATATACTTTAGAATCTTTTTAAAAAAATCTTTTTGTGTTGTAATAAAGCTAACCTAGTTTGAAAAAAGAACTTAGGACTTCTGTATAATGTATATAGTTAATTTAAGGAGTAATGAACAAAGTAATTTTAAACTATTTACTTAAAATTTATAATACATTTTCTAAGTGATTAGTAATAAAGCAAGATGTTTATTTACTCATACATAATGTACGTATCTTACGAATAATTTTATAACCATACTTATCTGTTTGTAAATTACTTACTCTGTTTTTGAAAAATTTTTTTACAATGAAGTTTTCTTCTAAAAAGTAGTCTTAATACTTTTATGTTTAATATTTGTTCTTCTAATGTTTTAGAAAGCTATCATTTTGTTCTTAAATTACCAGTTTTCGAAAAATTTGAATTCCAAAAAAATTAGTCATAAGATCATAATACATTTTTACCTATAATAAAATTCAGAATGTCTTTTTAACATTAATAACTTCTAGAATTTTAATGCACCGAAGTTGAAACTGCTTCCAATAAACAGAAGCTGCGCATTGTCAATATTTACTCTTAACCAATGTTTATATTGATCAAAATATGATAAAGAGATTACTATCTAGTGAAGACAATTATCATTAGAATTTTTTTTACCATATTTTATACAACTTCAGTTTGTAACATAAAAAAAGGATTTTTATAGAATGCATCTAGAAGTATTTGTCTTATAACCCTTTAGTGAAGTATATTGTTGAATATTACGAAGTCTGTACCCACGTTATAAAGCCGAAAGCTTACAGTTCAATTTTCCCAAACCTTACGCGTTTATAGATTAAGAAATATTAATAGTTAGTAAAAATGTTGATAGTTTATAATTTTAGATATAAGCATTATTAAAATTGGTGGCGGATTTTGAGTAGTACCATTACGGATGTTAAGAGTCTAACAGTATAAGCATGCATTACAAATTTTTCTCTTTATATGGCATTCAAGTCTTTATTTCTAGAAAGGTTTAAATGTTAACTAAACCCTCTAAGAAAGAAAGGTAGCTAGGCTTTATTAATGATGAACTAAATAAGTAATAGTGACGATAGAAAATTTGAATTAAGTTTTGACAAGAATTTTTCTTAATGATAGTTATTTAAAACTGTGATCTATCTTTCGCTTTGCTCCTATTGATCTCTATGTTACTGTTGATCATATTGGAACGTACATTAGGGTGATTTTGAGGCTTAAAATTACGAAGCGAATTGACTATTTTAGTCAGAAATAGGCAGAACAAGCAAATGATGAATAAAATAACCCTTTTCTTTTAAATTAAAGCTTTAATTGTTGCATTTTAAGTTTATGAATAAGTAAAAATAATTACATTACACTATGTTTTATGAAATCTTTTGAAATAAGATTTGAAATATTTATTTTTTCTTAAAATTTTAAAGTTAATCTTATGTAGCACTAATTTCCTCTCATATTACAGATAATGGAAGCTTCGGGGGGGGGTGGGGCGGGGCAACTATCTTTAAAGTTATGTTAATGAAATTTTGCGCAGTCAGTCTCATTCTATTCGAGATAGGATAAAATTATATTTCAAAACGCATGTCAATGCGATTAATGCCTATACAGAAAATGCTTCAGAGAAAACTGATAGACATTTGTTATTAACATTTTGAAAAATTATTTCTTACTTTGATAACAGCAAGTTATGTTTTGAAAATCTTGTTAGTTTATACCTAACTACAAGGGTACAGTGTTTAACAGCAGAAAGCTTATTATGGTGAATAATTTATTCCATAAAGATAATATCGAACTATTTTAACATATTAATCTTAATTTGTTTTATGCATAGTTGCAAATATTGCGTTAAAGAAATTCTGAATACATGTGAAAAGCATACGTAAAGAATACTAATAAATTTGAAAAACTTGTCTTAATAACACACTTATCTCTTCTGAATTTCATAGATGGTCTAAAAGTATTTTATTTAGCCTTAACTCTTATCACATTAAATTTTTTCAATAAAGTGATAATATAATCATTATTAAGATAATGAATTATCTTAGGAAATGATGGAATATGAGTCTTGTAAAATAAAATACTGCCCTATTTATAGTTTTAAAGAAATAGTAATAAGAGTAGTCTAAAGAATCTTTAGGAGATTAGAAGTGAACGACTATTTTCATTTGTTTTATTTCTGAAACCATTTTTAGTAAAATAATTAATAAAACACATGCAGTTTTATTACTTTAGTTCATGTTTGTGTGACTTAGTTTCATCTCTAGGAGAGTAATTTTTACTTTGAATTTATCTAAAGAATGAAGGAAAATGTACAAAATTTCTTCTTACCTGATAACTTCCAATATACCATCCGCAATGATGAACATTTCCCTGGCTACTTCTCCTTTGCGACAAATGAGATCTCCTGGAGTAAAGATGTAAGCCCTCATTTTGAGTACTAAATCATGTAAAAATTCTGGCTGGCATTCCTGAAATATGCTAACCTGCAAAAATTCATATTTTTTTTAATGTTCAATTAACTGTCGAGTTTATTATCTATCACAATTCAAACTTTTTGAAATGGTAAATTATTTAAATTAAAAAAAAAAAAAGTATGATTGTTACATCTCGAAGTTTTTTTAATCAATAAACTTATCAATAATTAAATTAATTAGCAAAATTACATTGATAAAAGATAATTATAAAAATATTTAAGAGCTTTTAAAATTAAATTTATACAGTATTCTTACACTTGATATAGTTATATTTGAAAACACTAGCATGCAAAACTTAAGCTACAAATGCATTTTTCAACGTACAACCGCGAAATTGTTGAAAAAGGCTTTTTGCGACCAGTTCAGGGAAAACACATCTAAGTAGAAAGGTGACACATATGAAAATATCAGCAATATGACATCAGAGGGAACAACACGGCACGCAAATATATGAAATGAGCACGCACCGTTGCAAGACAATTTAAAAAGAAGAAGGATGGACGTATTTTCTTACATGCTCTGCAAGTGAAAGTGAAATCGTATGTTCAAGATGGCTACAAGAAACCCTCAGGATAACTTTACACATGATAAGGTGATCGGTAAGCTTGAGGAGGAGTGTAATTTGACGAGTATTGAATAAGAGTTTGAAATTGACTAAAGTGTAACATAGTTTCAAGAGCATGGAAAGCCGTCGGACGGGTACAGCTGTAAGAAAGGTTGGCGGTCGAGGAAAACAAAGGCAAGTATTGTCCGGTATATCGTTCAATAGTTAGAAAAAGACCGGAACCATGCATCAGGTAATATTTCTCAGTAGCTGATTTCAGCAACTGGATGACTGGACAGGTATCACTGTTAACTGTGACCATACTGCATAAAGATGGCCTATTTTCCCGTCATCGCGAACGCTGAAAACCATTAACAGCAGCCCATCGGTGGCATCGTTTACTGTAATGTCAAGAACACAAAGACTGGGAGACTCATCAATGGATTCGAGTTCTGTTTACTGATGAGAGTCGTTCCAGTCTAAGCAATGATTCTTAGTCCCAGATGATCTAGAGAGCGGTAGGGACAAGATTTCATTTCACCAACATCAGGGAAAGAGAGCGTTGTGGTGGTTCTGGAATGTGATGAGGTATTATGTTGAAGGGAATAGTGGAACTCCATATTTTCAACAGTGGCTTACTTATCGGAAATCGTTACTACGATGAAATTATCTTCAAATCTGCGCGTCTCTTCCAAGGTGCCATTGGTCCAAACTTTATTTTTGTGGACGATAATGCACATCCACACAGGACCTCTGCTTTGAGGAGCTTAAACTGAGAAACTGAGGATAGTTTCAGAATCGATTAGCCAGCATGTTCTCCTGATTTAAATCCCATCGAACATGTAAGGGATGCTTTGGAGAGACGCCTGGTTGCAAGATCATATCCTCCGGATAACACCAGATAGGTAAAAAACATTCTCATTGAAAAGAGGCACCTCTTGCCTCAAGAACTAGGGAATAATTTGGTATTGAGTATGAATAGACAGTGTCATGCAAATATTGCAATTAAGAGGGTCATACCCCTGTTATCGTGCTTAAAACCCGCCTCTAGAGGACGTTCTTTTTGTAAAGGGGTGAGTGTTTGATGCCATACGATCCCCTCAGACTTAACCTGACTGAATCTCCGAGCGGAGCTGATATAAGCGAGCGAGACGACACTCGTAAGTAAGGAGTGTAAATAAATTATTATTGTTGTTATACAACCTGATCTCTTTTTTTTTTGTTTATGGAAAACTGTGAACGGTAAGCTAAAAACAAAAGTAAGAGTAAACTAAGTGTTGTGTGAAAGAAGAAAATTTTAATACCCCTTACTAATGGGCTTTGGTTTATTGTTCTTCTTCATGGCCAGACAATGGTTTTTTAGAAACGGTATTTTGTCAATAAAACCTTTTTCTGTTTCATTCCATAATGTATGTATACAATTAATTATTTAGCTACTATGCTTTTATCAACCCTTAAGCGCGACATTGCGACTGTATAGAGGGAATTTTATGTAACTCTATCACTCAATTTTTTTTGTTTTTGGTTTACAGCTCAATCTAAAAAGTTGCTTAAATTTTGCACACTAATGTATTACAAATAAATGAAAAATTAAACTTTTAAAATTGCTCCATATGCTTTTTAATGAATACAACAGACAAAAATTACTTAATAAATGAATATATATATATATAGTTTTCTTTAACCTATATTTCCAGATTTTTAAACAGTAAATATATGCATAAGAGATTGATTTATGTGAATTTTCTTAGTAATTCACAGTGAAAGTTACAGATATGTAAAATTTAGGATAAAACTAATTATGAAAGTTAATCCATAAAGCACATTTTCTATGCATATTCATAAAGAAATGATGCTACAGCTAGTTTTCTAATTACTTCTGTAGAGTTAATTATCCAAGTACAAAAAATCAATGTTGAATATGATTATGAAGAATAATGTGTTACACAATATACAAAGAAAAGTTCTAGTGGATAATTCAAATAATCAACTTAAAACAATTTTGAGTGAAATGAAGTATCGACAATTTTATATAAGATACATTGAGTTTACATGTAAAAACCGAGTTTTATAGTAATTGATAATTAGGAAGATAAGGCACAAAAGAAATTACAAATTAAAAAAAATGCTCTTGAGTTTTAAAAAAAGTGTTTTTAAAAAGATTAAATAATCAAGAATAAAAATTATTTCAATTGAGATATTTTTGAGCCATCTAGTATCTTTTTTGGGATAAGTGTCTTTGTATTTTTCAATAGATCTTCCATATCCATTACTCATTTTCTCAAGAAAAATATTTTTTTTATTCAAAATATTCTTGAGATTTATATTTTTCATTGAGATCGCAGTATTTTCAATACTTATTGCATAATAAAAGGAATAGAGTATGCAGCTTGGTAATTTTGATAATTTATTTTAAAACTTCATGATCAAAAATATTTGGAAGGCATTTTGGAAAATATTGTACAGTTAAAAATAAAATGTTTTATTTTTATGACTGAAGCTACTAGGAAACCATATGTCAAGCTCTTTATTTTAATTTAAACATCAGTAAGAACTTTATTAAGACTTTACTTAAAATTTTAAATCACTAGTAGCAATTTTAAGAAAATAGCAAATATTTTGATTACAATGTCACAAATGCTTTTTTAAAATATGTTGATGTATTCAACTATTAGACAAGATCTTGCTGAATTTCTTAGAAATGGAAAGTAAATCAAGGTTTTGACTTTTTGCGTGTCCTGAAACTCTTTAACAATAAAATAGCGTGGGATAAAAATAGAAAGTATATGAAAAAGAAAGGAGGGAAAATTAAAACGAAAGTAAAAAAAGACTTTAAGTACGGTTGTCATCAAAGAGAATTCAAAGATATTCGAAAAGATGTTCCTGCTTATTTACATGATAAATTTAAAAAAGGACATTATTCTGTGCTCAATAATTTGTTGCAATGATGTAATACTTGCGTATTAAGAGGAATGAATGTAACACATTGTTCCAAAATTGATCTGCAAAAATTATTTAAAAAGATTCATTTTGCAAACGAGTTTGAAAATAGTTACGGGGAGGGAATCGCCAAACTTTACAAATGCAACCATAAAGTATAAAGGAAAAAAACTCTTTACAATATATATATATATGCCCAATAAAAGTTTATAAAACTAAATGCTTACATTTAAAACATTGTGTTTAATTTCTGAATAAAAAACAGTTCATATTCCGGTTTTTATAGCTACTATCGAACCTTTAAACATGATAATAATAATTAATAAATAAATGAGATTTAGAATTATATTAATCGTTGAGATGTGGGATCTTGAATAAATAATTTTATCTAAATTTGATTTCCAATGTAACCATGATTTTTAAATTTTTAATTTTATAACAAAAACTTGACTTATCCTCCCGAAAATAGATATTCTTTCTTTCTTTCTCTCTCTGAAATATTTTAATGTAGAAGTTCTGTATCTTGAAGGTAAGTGCAAAAATTAGTGGTCTTCATCCACTATACTTTCCAGAAGCTGATTCTGTTTTTAAAAATATAGTCACAGAAAATAAATTACAGAAGGACTGACATTCAATCACACTGCTTCTTAGGGTTGACTATGGTCTGTTTCTATCTTCCCAATGATGATAATTGTAGTTCTTTAGAAAAATGATATTAAGTATTCGTATATAAAAATACTTGTCACGAAATTTCAATGCTCTGTTTTTACTTTTAGAAATCGCAGTTACTTTTAGAGCTTATTTTGCTCTCATGTTCATTGACGTTTAACAATCACAGATCAACAAAAAAAAATGTATAACATATTGCGATGCAGCACTAAACTTTATGTATATTGCGAGATTTATACAAAAAGTTACCTTTTTTCGGTGGTAAAATTGTGTTTTTTCTGACTTTTTCTGAAGTTTCAAAATCAATGTACTTAAAATAGGCTATTTTTTTAAATTATATTCTTGTATTTAATTATAAATCTTTGTAAAACACATAATAATTATTTAATAATATTTCATTTAATTAATAACATAGAATAATTCATTTTATGAATTGTATAAGAGATATTTTAAAAGCAAGAATTAATTCATATATATTCGTAATTTACAAGATTATAATCTCATGATAAGTAAATTAGAGGTTATGTTTACAGAATTCACAATTAAGGTATAAAAATATAAAGCATTTATTAACTTTTGTATGAACATTGGTCAAATAGTTGCAAGCAATGAAATAAGTAATAAATGAAATATACTATAATGTTTCTGGCAAGTTTCTATGAAATTCAAATCCTTTGAAATATTCCATGTGTAATCAGTTTATAAAAATGTAAATTTAATTAAAAAAGAAACAGGTATGAGAATAAAAAAAGTATGAAAGAGTAAGTTTTATTTTCTTTTTTTAAAGTTACTTTTCGAAATGAAAGGAAAAAGCATTTCATTGCTGGTTCTTATCTATATTCAAAGAGAAACTAGTTCCATAATATTATGCTATAAGAATAAAGATCACTGTCGCTAAAAGCTCAACCTTTATTTCCGCAAGAATTCTGAATATCATTTTTCATTTTTTCCTTCAAAGAAAGGAAAAAGAATGAAAAATGAGTGCATAACATTTTGAATCGCTTTACAAATCTTCAACATTTATTTAACATTGTATGCTTCAAAAGAAAAGCAAGCAAATGATTTTAAGCAATAACGCAATCGATTCATCTGGTTTTTTAAAAAGTACTGATCCTCATTTTCTTTTTTTTTTATTCCAAACGCTGCTTCAACAACATCGATAAACAGCTGAAAAGTGAAAATGTTTCCTCACGTGAACTAGCAGTAAATATATGTCGTTAAGTAATGGTTTAAATGTCAGGCAATTTTTCTTTTCCTCACAGAGTCAGCAAAGTTTTTCTTTCTCCTTTTGTTAACATCTCCTGAATGTAAATTTACTTTTGCATTTCAAATTCTCTGCTTGCGAAAAATTTTAAATGTAAGCAAAGCTAGAGTGACGATTTTTCTTTTATTTACTCTCTTTCGTTACGTAAATGCTTCTTTTTATCACTTCGGAAAAGGTTTGTTGTATGTAAACAGTTATTTCAAGTTTAAAAAACAGTTCTCAAAAACGACGATCTGTTTTAAAATACATTTCAATTTTGCTTTAGTTTATTATTTTGTCAAACATTATAACAATAAGCTGTTTTGAATCCAAGAGTAATTGTATGATTTTTAGGCTTGCTTCCAATTATGATGTCCCAGATTTACGATTATTTTAGCAACATTTAACTTTTGTTAAATATGACTGATTTTCTCTGTATTGAATTTATATTTTTCATATTTGCGTAAAATATAATTCAGATTAGTTTAAAAATTATGATTTTATATATTTTGAATAATTTTTCATCAGAGAATATTTGTCAGAAAGTGTTTTTATAAGTTTGGATTTGCTACAAATTTATTTTTTTTCGGATAGTTTGTTTTGCTTTTTATAACAAGAGAATCAGCTTTCATAATAGAACTCTTAAATATTCTTGAATAAAAAATAACATTTGGTTTCTTGATATACTAAAGGTTGTTAGCCTTTGATACTTTAGTTTCATTTCATAGAGACTTAATTTTTTTGCATCCAACAAATAAATTAATATTGAAGATTCACACAGATTTTTAACATACTGTGTTTTCCCAATATTGTTTTGACTTCAGATAAATCGAATTTTACTTGTTCCCGTACAACTTAGAGATTTTGTTCTTTTTAATATAATACATAATCGTAGATGTTTTTGTACTACAATTCCATTTGTTTCATAAGAATTATAGTTAACCTATTTTAGTAGCGCAATTAAGACATAATTTATAATTCAAGAGCTTTAGTAAGGAGTAATTGTTAATCTGTGTATTTTTTTATAATTTAATTTCAGAGTGATAGAAAGATAATTAAACACTCTTAAGCAATTATTATCCCATAATAATCATTTACAATGCTTCATTTCTTGCATAATAGGTATTTAGCAAAAAATATGAATACCTAACACTTTTTTAAAGGCAAAATTACCTTTGTTTTATCTTAATATCTGTTTTCATTTTTAAAGGCTTTTCATTGCTTGATTGTTTATTAATGTCGCTCTTAGAAGCAACACGAGGGCTATTGGCGAAGGACTTCATAATTTTGAACCTCGGTCAAGGGACGAAGATGGCGTGCTAACTGGCACCTCTCTCTCCAAACTTTCACACCACGCCAACAGGAAGACTTGAGAGTCTCGATAGACTTAACGTGCGTCAGCCCCACTACGCTTCTTCAGTGGTATCATGTTCGAGCTCATATCTTGACGGATAGAACGATGGTCACTAGATTGTGACCATGACTACTAGGCTACAGTGGCCACCAAATATTTTCAATGCACTAAGGCCGGTAAAAGCTTAGAAGTGATAGCCAAAAAGACTAATTTACAAATGCAGCAAAGCGCTATTTACCTTTTTTAGAGTCTTGAGATTGACGTGCAAGGCGAGTTCTGTCTTCAGCTTATCGGGTAGGATTCCTAGTGCCGAGTTGATATCACCACCGCCTTGCATGCGACCCCTGGAACAGAAAATATGCAGATATCTGTCGTAGAGTTTAATGAGGTATACTCAAATCTACACTAATCGAATCTGGTAAATTAGAATATTCTCGACTCAAGTTATGTATAGCTAAACTAAACTTCAATTACAACCAAATACTTTTATAGAATGTTTATGATTATTCTGCAAACACGGAAATGCCACATTTCTTTTTTTACTTTATAAATAAGAAAAAGGTTGTTTCTCATAAATAAAATTATACATAATAATAAAGAAATTAATTGGTTATTTTGAGTTAACGTTGCACTTGAAACAATGCAAAATAAATTTGTGACGAATCGTGTAACTTTCGACCACAATTACGAGGGAAAAGATAAACACAATTGTGAGAGAGGCGATTCAAGCATATATTTAGCAAGTAAATATTTTATTAAATGTTTTGAAGGTCTCTAACAATAACTGTTTTGAGGAAAGAATTTATTTATATCTTAGGTATTTTTTAATGAATCAGATAAAATTCTGGAAGTTGTTTACCCCTAACGCAAGACATTTCAGCTTGTGAAACAAATTTTATTTCTCTATTACAAGTACTAGCTTTCAGAGTTTTAGAACCTTTTACCGAATATGTACATTATATATATTTTTATAATAAAGTAAAAGTGAGTGTACATCTTACACATTATTTAATATTTATATATTTTTAAAAAATAGTTATTACTTAAATGTAATTATCATCAGTTGTGTGTGGAATATAAAATTTAAGGCTCAAGAAAAAGTTTATTTCATAATAGTGATACACTAAATTTTAATTAATTTTAAAATATTTATTGCTTTTAATTTCTTATGCTTGATTATACATTTAAATAACCGTAATAAGTTTTTCAAATATTGGCAATCTTATGTTGAAAGTTTCATACAATTGTATAATTTCCCATCTAGTAAAATTGTAAAAATTTACTGTATTTAAATTCACTTTTTTTCGCAATAATTTTGAATCCCTTATATTCAGCCATTAAAAGAATTCTCCTATTTTTAAAATTGCTTTACAACCTCGAGTAAAAAAATAATATTAATATAAATAGAAAATGTAAACTCATATGGGTGTTTGAATTTTATTGCCTTCTTAATTAAGGTGTCAGTAAGCAAAACTAATAAAGCAAATTTATTTTGAATAAATAAAATAAAAAAATAAAAGTAAAAAATAACGAATAAAACTTACCTAGACCATGAATAGTCATACCACCTTTGAACTCTGCGTTGCATGTTTCTGGGTACTTTGTGGTGACGCATGTAAAGCTTAGCTCCATCCTGTAAAATATTCGAAAATATTACAAAAATAACCTAATATTGGCAAACCCCCCCAATACAGGCACCTTCCCTCCCCTCTCACTGAAAATATACACTAAAATATTAGCTAAGAAAACGAAATATAATAGCAAAATATTAATACATTTCGATCACTTTGAAAACATTAGAAGAAAATTGTGATAATCTGAGTCTCAAAAACATTTTTGATGCTGAATGCATTCTTCAAAACCTCACGACTCATTAAATATTAGTAATCGGACTAATGTTTTGAAAGATGTGATATTTTTTAAGAGAATGTCCTAAGCTCATTTCTTTAATCAGCGGAAAAATTAACTTAACAGTTTTCAAATCTGCAAAGTAATAAAATGACTGACATCTACATTTAAAAAATCAAGCCGTTTTGATAAATTTTCTTGATAAATAATTTCAAACCCTTTTCACATGAAGGCGTGAACCTAAGATAAGACACGCATTGAAAAACAGCGTTTATGATCGAATGGAAGATTTATTTACAACCCAACGATTCTATCACACAATTGATTATATATTATTATAAAATGCATTTAAGAATTAATCAGACTCTCGAAACTGCTTTGAAGAAATATTGTGTTAACAATTTTGACAAAAACTTTTCTAGAGATGTGAGAAACATTTTAAGAAAGCGAGTATCCTGTTTTTTGAAAATATGAAAATATAGATAATAAGCTTCTTTTTTGTTTGAATGATTCTGGCAGTTATCTCTAATTCAAATATGCGACCTTTCTCAGAAAAGTTATAATTCTATTTATTCTTTTGCAAAGGCATAAATAAATTTAAAAAAATAAAAATAAATTATCCATTATAAATTTACGGTCGCATCCAAACAAAGAATGAATTATAATTGTTATGATTTCGATCCTCAAACTTTAAGCCAGAAACAAACCAACTGGTTATAATTAACGTAAATTGTAATATTTCAAATATAAAATGATTTCAAATGAACTAAAACGATGTGTTTTTTTCCAAACGTTGCCAGCTTATTGAAAATTTGTGTTGGAGGAGAAAAACATAAGCAAAACTTCCCAAATTTACTTTCCTGATGCTTACAAAATATATTAGTCTATTGACAAAAATGAATTGATGCAAAAAAAAAACGAGAAGTTGCTAGGAATTAGAGAGAAGTTGTCTAAAATGCAGAAAAGGTGACTAGATTAAGTAGCCTTAGGCAATGGAGTACAAAATAATAAATTTAAATTATTTCATGAATGTAAAGACATTCCAATGCTATCAGATCATGCTAATAAATCATACTCATTGTTGTATGACGAATAGTGCGTTTTAAATTACGATATAAGCTCAAAAGTTGCTTTATTTTTATTGTTTCATTAGTTATCCTGGAAATCTTAACTCCAAAATAATTCACACGTCTGAAAATATGCCTCTCTGGACATTGCGCTTATAGTGTCTTATGTCTATAATAAATGCACCATCAACCTTCATTTTTCAGTGTAAAAATAGCTGGAAAACATTCTTATAAATACGTTTTTTCTAAATCTGCGGATGAAGAGTATCTTGCTGCTTTCTAATTTATTATCAGTGTTTAGAGCAATAATGAGTGATTCGTTCAACTGCATACACTCAGAACAAGGATTAATCATACTACTTTCTTATTAGCGCACTTTAAAGCGGCTGATGATTGAGAGCTTTGCACAATAATAACCATATTCTATTCATTTGAGTGAGTAGTTTTTGCCTATTGACGAATCTGTGAATAGATTTATTCTCTTTCATTTTCATAAACACTGCCACTTATAATTCACCGGGCATTTTCTTGCTGTCCGGTGAAACTGCAGGCATTTTACTACGAAATGACTACACCGGAAACTAATAGCCAATGTTAAACGAGTGTACAATTTTTATTTTGTGAACACGGAAGTGACGAATGATAAGACAATGGGTCCTTACATATATCATGTGAAACGTGCTATTCTGGTATGCTTCACTGGATGAAAGATGATAATCCTTGCCATTTGCAACTGGCGAGAGTATATGAATCATGCAGATGATTGTTATTTTTGTTTTACTAAAAATAGAAATTTCAGTAAACAAAACCTGATACACAATACTATAATGTTTCGTTTTCAAAGCGCCCTATAATACATGGACTTGCATTGTCTTTGCCTTCTCCACCTTCTCTATAGGACTAACTAACATTTACAAAAGAAACACGAGATGAGTTCGAACCTTCAGCATCCTTTCCGCACTATCGCATTTAATTCAGAAAACAGAATTAAGAGAATTCGTCAAAGTCCTGAATCTTTTCAAACGTCTATCGAAAATTTTAGAGTCTAGATTGCAGCAATAGAATTAACTGGTTCTACCCCCTAGAATTTCGTTATATTCTAAGAGACTTGAGTGGTGTTCAAGGTATTTTTCAATGGAAAGGTATATTTCAAAACTCCATGCGAGTGGGCATAAATATTAATGGTTTATTGTCTGAACTTGATTTCAAATACATCCCCCAGGAAGGGAAGAGTGTTCATAGATTCTCCTAAGACACCCCTTAGGGCTGTGTTATTACAATATGTGGCAGTAATAAATCACAAATACCGGAGACACTTTCACTAAAAATTAGAGAAATTAAGGAATAGTGAAATACTGTAATTAGAAAAAAAGTCATGTCTCCTTAAATCCAATGTAAAAATGATGATGTGTAAGAAAACTCGCGCTTCGCCTTCTATCAGTTCAACGGTTGATCTCCGCCGGTGAATTGAATAATGAAAATTGATTTTTTAGGTATTTTCATAACCCTCTAAATTTTTCCCATGAGTTTCGAAACACCGTATATTTTACAATGTTATGTATAAAATCTTATACTTACCAACAGTCGTTCAAATTCCAAACGGCTTGCATTTCTGTTTGTTATTACTGTCCCGACTTGACCTAAAAGAAAGTGATGATATTATAAAAAAAGTAGATGTAGAATTAAATTTTAACTTAGACTTCAGATGTGCAACTTTTATACCTTTTAAGCTCCTTTATTAAACATTTTTCATACAGATTTAAAGTTTCGTACATATTTAATACTACCGCGGGTTAAATCAACTTCTACTTACTGAACGTAATGATATTTTAGCGTTAAACTTTAGTCAACATTCTAAAGCTCTCAATTAAACATCAACACCTTATTTGACACATAAAACATCTTTGAATCCTGAAAAACCGAATTTTCAGTTGAAACTATTACTTATTATATCGGGGAAAAAACTAAACTGTGTAATATTAACGTTTAAACTCCTTGTTTTGAGGACTTTTTAAAAAAGGTCTGTCAACAAAAGGATTGTTTTGTAATTGAATTAAATCCATAGTTCGATTTGAAGACCGATTACAATAAATATCCTGACTATAGCTGTTATCGTAAGAGATTCACAATTGATTCTAAAACATTAATTACATCAAATGTTTGGTAAAATAATTTCTTAGGCATATGTTCTGCTACTTTATAAAAATTAACTGTAGATAAGTTTATAGGTTATTATTATTATGTATTAACAAATCAAATATACGCTATTGATGTGGCTGATAAATAACGAGACTGATGTTGTAAAGCATTTTATTTTGATGTCTTTCATATTTACTAATTATCCCCTTCAATATGTATCCCTCCTCTGTCCCTACAATGCTCCATGTGAATCTTCCATTGTCCGAAACAGTGCTGGAAGTCTTCTTCTGTCAGCTTCTTCAACACGCCGTGACGCTTTCTCTTTCTCAATATTTCAAGAAATCGCATGGCGAAAGATCCGATGAATAAGGCGGATATTCTAACACTGGCATGCTATGCATGGCTAGAAACCTCTTGTCAAACAATGTGGAATGAACGGCCGCATTGGTGAAAAAATTTTCTGAATGGATTCTTTGTCAATTACTGCAGCCTCAGCAATCACTCGAATGCTTGATTGGGTATGAATATTATTCAACGTCTTCTTGGCCATCTTGTAAACGCTTAAGCCACTCAAAAACATATGCACGCGATAACCATTCAATGCTATTCACTTCTTTCATTAAATTATAAGTTTCATTAGCGGTTTTTCTAAGTTTCATGCAAAATTTCACAACAATTCATTGCTCACTTATAGTTTTTCCGGCGAAACAACAACAACAAAAAAAAAAAAAAAAAAAAAAAACCCAATACAAACGAAGACTACTGGTATACGGATTTGTTTACAGGACCGAGAGGCACTGCAATCAAAAGCGAAGCCTTCACGCTACACTGCGGTTGGTTCCTAGCTTTTGGCTCATACGTACTTCTTCTGTAGCAACGCAGTATCAGCATTTTTTTAACTTACCTCACAGAAGAATATTAAAAGTCATTGCAAGGAAGGAATATCATACTATTTGAAAGTCAGAGAGAGATTTAAAACAATAATTTAACATTTATTTATATATATAATTCATTAGTTTTTATGTTTTTGATATGATATACTTATTTTAAATTTCATGCTTAAATAGATGAAATGAAAATTTAAAGAACAATGCCAGATTTAAAAATTATTTTAATAATCATTATCAAAATAATGAAATATTTTTAAGACAAGTATTTTTTATTAAAAAGAAAGATTATTTTTAATATTTTTTCGTAAGTTTTGAATTGCAAATCTCAATAGGAATTGAATCACTCTTCCTAATAGGTCAAATAAGATAAAGCCCTAACATTAGTGAAAGTTGAGAAGGAAAAAGAAACCCTCGATTTTTTAACTAAAGAAAATTGCTATCGTCTTGTATAAAAAGAATTTTTTTTAAAGATTTGTCTTTTTCCTATATATAAAAAATTAGATACTTGAGAATTTTTCTACCTCTTTTTTCAACAACTGTATCAAAAGAAGAAATATACTAGAGAATAATCGAATAAGAGTTACTTCCAGAACTTCATATTCTTATGCGTATATTAACAAAAAGCGTGCGGCTTAGATATTAAAAATTGTATTGACTTACGTGTGCATAAAGATGCATAACATAAAATAGAAAGATTTATTGTAGATTTAAATTTTATAGCGACGATAAATCTTATCATGTATATAGTCGAAAAAATCGGTAATCTGGCTCGATCTGACAGTCGGTCAAGTATTCATGTGATTGCTGAGACTGCAGGAATTGACCAAGAATCAATTCAGAAAATCAATAGAGTTAAATTTTATAACGTGTAAAATGTTGCGGGAATGATAGTATTTTAATGACACAAGAACTAGATGTGGTATAAGATATCTTGTGTCACGACTGGCTCTTGGCACACAGATATCTTGTGTGTCAAACAAGATAAAACTGTGATCTAGACGTGGTAAAATATTGAAAAAATACGTAAAGTGGTTGACAAAAAGAGATGATCGAAAATAGAGAAGGATTACTAGAGTAACGCAGAGCGCATCACCTGTGTTTACCAATGATAGTAAACCCCATGGGAAAGAAAAATATCACTAGGGGACTTCGGGGTCAAGATGCCCTCTACCTGCCTAAAGAATGCAAGCCTCTGAGGTTCCCTTTCACACCAGGTGATAAAAATCTGACATCCTTATAGGGCAATTGTGTAATTTCGTATCAATTTAATAAGATGACGCTCGAACTAATATACCTCCTTTTTTAAACTGTAATACAGCCCAACACTTGAGCACATTAAGACCAGTTGTGTTTATTACTTAAAATTCTTCATGATTTTACATGTGACACATTCCATTGGAATACAATCTCAGTCCATCGTGCCCCAAAATTTATGGTGCTGCCCGTAGATTGCTATAACTCAAATATTTATCGGAAAAGGACCCTCGAACGATTCACGAGGCCATGATAGGCTGATGATCGAGCTCATGGCAGGTGATAATTAAATTGGATCACAGGTTCGAGTTCTGATTTCCTCCAAATATTCGAGAAGCGGAGAATTGGAATTTCGGCATTTTTAATTAACCATGCCAAAAATTCTTTATGCGGAGTTGTGTAGAATATAAACGAGGGAAGTATTATCGCAGGTATAGTCATTTCATCTCAATACTTCGAAGTCCTTAGAATAATTCCTAACTTAAAGTTCTTCTCTCGCTATATGAATAAAGAATATTTTTTGAGATAAGACTTGAATTGCCTTTGCAACCTTCCACCACAAGTTCGAATTTGTTGTAGCAAATATTGACAAGTCGCGACTAAAGTCGTTTCCTTCCCAATAACCCAGTTAATTCTCCCACCGGAAGCGATGGTCATTCGATCTAATTCAGAAGCAATCGTTCATTTATTCGGTCGTCCATTGTTTTTCTTCGATGAACATTAGACCCCCTTTTCCACCATGTCTTGGCTTTTTTTGTCTTTGCCTACCATTCTTGGCACCTACAGCGCGGAAATATTATGGCGACCATTAAATTGAGTGATAGGGAGATTCATACGATCGATAAAAGCGAATAAATCCACCTCAAGCTTGTCTCGTTGAACACTATATAATGGTTTTTTTTTGTCCGATACTTTTATTTGATTGAAAACGAGTTTCAATGTGATGAAGTTTAATAAGAAAAGAACAATATCTATAGTAATTTTTGCAATTTTTTTCAATGTAGATTTATTAAACTATTAGTATATCTAGAACGTTAAATATGCAAGTGAGATATTCTCCAAGATACCATGAAGGACTTTTGTTATTATTTATGTATATTATAAAATTTACTTTCTTATTTTTGAAAAATATTACGGTCTTAAAATTCTATTTAATCCTTACTAAAAAGGAATCAACACAGAAAAATGTAAACGTATTAGAAAAAGTTCAAAGCATTAATTTTCCGACAGAAAATATTTACATAAAAAGGCAAACATTTTTGAATATTTTTTTTGAAAAAACTATCAAATAAAAATATTTATAATAAAATACGGATCGCTTTTGCGTAGTATTTTATTGACTATTTTCTCGCGTCTTTTATTTGTATACTGAACAAATGATAATGATATGAGAAAATTTAGGTTCATTCGTCTGTCAATATGCTAAAAGTAAATTTGTTCTAATAAAGGTAAGAGAACAAGTTACATTATAAAACATTAATTCGGTTATTACTGCCAATAAATATTAATTTTATAATTGCACTTTTTTTCTAAAAAATATATTGCATGTGTTATCAGTATTATGACATGTTGATAGAAAAGTTTGTTAAATTTTTCAGCATTGTTTTTGATGAAGTTGAATTCGATTTATCGAAGATAAATATTGAGCTTGAGTTCGGCTAAAATATAAAATTTGATACGAATATAGTGACTGAAAACTTACATGATTTTGAGGATCTTCAATGTTAAAAATTATTTTATGAAATTAACTTTTTAAGTATATGAAAAATTGTACTATTTTTAAATATACACTCTATAACAAAAAAAAAAAAAAAAAAAAACCTCGACACATCAAGAAGGAGTTATCCGATTGTAAAAAATTTCGTATGCAAAGACATTTGGATCGAATATACAAATGATTAATATTTGGTGTCCAATGAATGAATAGCGGAAGCTACAGCGCATCAGAACTGCTCACTCAGCAAGTGTATATAAAAAGAGATTCTAAATCTGATGGCCAAATTTTCTGTAGCATTGCGATTTAGGATACCTATCAACGATTGAAAAAATGCCTCGCCACAGGATTCGAGCTCATTACGAGCAACTGTCAGAGTTTGAAAGTGGTCGCATCATTCGATTGAAAGAGGCAGGTTGGGCAAATCGGAGAATCGCTCTTCATTTGGGTCGAAGCGATGTAGTGATTAGAAGATGCTTGCAAGAATAGGTGGACAGTGACAGATTTCAGGGTCATCATGGTAGCGGTCGACCTAGGGCCACAACAGATCGGGAGGACAGAGTGATTGTCAGATCAGGTGCCATAGCGCCTGATTTATCGTTATCAACCATCAGATGTGCGACCCGCACACGAGTGTCCACCATGACTATTCACAGACGGCTGGCAGAGCGAAATCTACGCTTGCATTGACCGTTATACCACTTGGCACTCACGTCTGCACACTGTCGAATCAGATTACTGTGGTGCTTGGCTCGATCAGGTTAGAAAGATGCTAACTGGGGACATATAGTGTTTAGCGACGATTCCCGCTTCCAACTATGTAATGACGATCATCGAAGATGTGTCTGGAGACATCCAGGGAAGCGTGCTGATTCTGCTTTCACTATTTCACGCCACACAGGCCCTCAACCAGAAGTTATGGTCTGGGGTGCCATTTTCCTTGATAGCCGGCCCCCTTTGGTCGTCAATAGAGGCACACGTACAGCACAGTGGTACGTCAACGACATTCTGAGACCTGTTTTGCTGCCATTTCTTTTGTAGTACGCTAGCCTTATTTTTCAGCAGCATAATGCCAGATCACATATGGCACGTGTTGCTTTGAACTGTCTTACAGCTTGTCAAACACTTCTTTGGCCAGCCAGATCTTTCTCAGCTTGCATCCAGGTTAGAGGAGGGTCAACATCTTATTGAGCTCGTTATTTTGTAACAATGCAATTCTGAAATAAATCATTCGGTTTTTCTGAAATTTTATTCATTTTCTATTCTGTATATAGTTTTTCTATCTACCAATTTTTGTCTCCATCGGTCAACTCCATCTTGTTGCGTCGTTTTTTTTTGTTATAGAGTGCAATTTGTAAAACAATTGGAAATTTGCTTATTTATTGAAAATACAATTTAACTTGTTACGAAAATTATTCAAATAATTTGGTTTTGCATGTATTTGGAAAATTGACTTACATAAAATCAATTTTAAGTTTGTAACTAATTTTACGTAACACAAAATTAGAGAGTTTTTACTTTTTTTTAAGGCTTTCTTATAAATTCGGAGCTTTACTTTTAATCAAATACTTACCTACAATTGTAGCAAAGATGAAAACGCCGATGAGGTAGCTGATGATAGTGAACATATATCTGAAAGAAAAGAGTTAATCATAAAAATGTCATATTAATTAGACTGCGAGATCTAAAATTATTAACAACGATAAAATTAAAACGTTTTTTATTATGATAATGGAGTTGTATTGATTTAAACTGAGATCACAGTGAATTTCCATATTTGTATAAATAAACAAAATACCTTCATATTATACTACTTATATTTAAAAAGGCTATAACCACCAATTAATATAAATTTTTGAATCAAAAAGTAATGAATTATATACTGTATCTGTGAAAAAGAATAATAATTTGCCGTTTTGATCAATGAAGGGAGATTAAAAACCTATTCCTCTACTATTACACAATCATAAAAATGTTAAGAAGAAATTGCTTAGGTTGAAAGTAGGATAAATGACAAAAATTAAAAAAATAATTCATGTAATTAAAAATTGTTAAGTAATACAGACACACACACAAAAACAATAGCCGAGAATTATTTGAAGCAATTTTAGTTTCACTAGTCACATATACACATAATTTTAAATATTTGAAATGACAAAATAAAATTACTAAGAAAAACTGAATAACAAAATTTTCTGAGATAAATAGGTTTGCTAATTATAATGATTCATCTAATTGGGAATTATATGGCTTTGGTGGTAAGCAAGTCATTAGGATTATAATAATGACTAATGACCGGTAGTACTTTTAGTAATTGCACATTAGTCCATAAGGATTAAATGTATGAGGGGTTTGTTTTCTGACGTCGTACTGAGAAGCAGCAGGTGGGTTATTGGCAATGGGCCTCTTAGTTTAGAACCTCGGTCAAGTGACGAGGTCAACATCTGCGCTGGCAACAACCTCACCAAACTTCTCACCATACTATTGGGAGGACTTTTGAACTCGACCGATCTTACCTGTAGCAGCCCCTACTTTTGAGGAATCAGGGCTCGAACACACGACTCGACGAAAACCGCTGGCTGCAATTCCGCTATCATGACCACTAGGCTACAACGACCATAAGGACTAAACTTGTACGTTACATTGTGTGAAAAAAACAAACTTATTTTTTTAATGCTAGTTTGTGACAGAATTATACTTTAAATATACTTAAATTTTCTTGAAGTTTTATGAATAAACACAAATTTGTGAAGCGAATACTTTATTACGATAAATTATTAGAAATTAGTTGATAAAATACTTGAAACAATAAAAGTGATTGTGATTGTTCATTAATGTCGTAATGAAAAGCAACACGAGGGCTTTTGGCGACAGACCTCATAATTTTGAAACTCGGCCAAGCGAAGAGGATGATTCCTAAGCTAACATTTTCCTCTCCAAATTTCCACACCACGCCTATGAGAGGATTTGGGACCTTGTACGGATTAAAGTACCTCAACCCCGCTACATAGGGGTCTTTAGTGACCTCAGAGCACGAACCCATGATTTGCTGAAAACTACGCCACCCGTGAGTCCACGAACATGACCACTAGGTTACAGCGGAAACTGAAATAAATAAAGATAGCATTTCCTTGCTAAGAATTCAATAAACTGTTTTATGTCTTAAAATTCATGGAATTAAGAAAATGTTTGAATGTTGAGAGTGGAAACAAAAGGTACTAACGATATGTAAATACATGTATTACATTTATACTTTCTGATGCAATGAAGTTGTCATGAATAGGAAATCCACATACACGTTTTGCATATATGTGAAACGTATCTTAGATATTTGTTTAAAAAACAAATGTGCAAGCAGATTGAATACTTATATATTCTGAAGAAGGAATAAGCAAATAAAAAAAGATTATTGAAAAAGGACGTTTTTCGGCAGACAGAATATAAGAGAATTTATTTATCTGGGATTTCTCGAAGAGCCAACAGTGCATATAAGATAACGATTTCGTGAGAACAATGGTTTCAAATTCAATGTATATGTAATTTCTTTTTTCCAGAACGGTAGGTTGAGAAAAGAAAATAAAAGGAGAAGAAAAAGGGAATCTTCGAAATCTATCCTGATGCCTGTATTCTGGAAGGAAATGATAACAAGACATGTAACAAGCAAAGTGTATTTTCTCTTATATTTATAAAGATAAATATACTTTATTTGACCTCTTTCTATTTCAATATAGTAAGAAATTGATTGAAACTACAGTTCCAAACTTTGTCATTTAAAATAATCTTTGAAACCAAACACTGTTTTGACGAGGAGATTTTATGTATGAAAACTGAAGGATCAGTAGATATGTTTTACTTGATTCATTTTTTCGCTTCAGCAGTTTTTATAACAATCCTTGATACACAAAAATAAACCATTCAAGTGAATAATAAGGATACATTTTTCTTTCGTTGAGTATATTTGTATTGTAGAAAATTTTAAGTTCTCTACTTTTGGTTTCAATCTTTTAAACTAGTTTAATCCATCTTGGTTTAGAGCACATAGTGTCACATATATTTTGAATACATTCAGAACTGCAGTCATTATACAAAGAAAGAATTATTAAAGGAAGATATGTGCGTATAATAAATTGTAAGTATGAATTATTTTTGATAAATTTATCTTTTTTACATTCGTTTCAATATTTATTAATTTTTATTGTTTGGGAAAGACATAAGTGAAAGAAATATTTAAAACAGAAAATAAATTAAGATTTAGTTATGAGGTTTATCATAAAAAATGTAAATAACTCTTTACAAAAGTAAGAAAATCCTACAATGTCTCTCCGAATATAGAAATTTATCTTCAAGTCTTAGTTCCATTAGTTTCAAATTTTTTAATGCTTGGTTCATGTGTTTTTATCAGTTTAGTGTCAAATACATTATATCTCAAATTTTTAGCACTCAGAGGCAAGAAGTATAATTCAAGAGAAATCCAGTGTAAATATTTTGTGTCCATTCAGTCTTTTAAGATATTTTATGTTTTCGTAATTCTCCAAGTTAGTTAGAAAGTACTGAGAGAAAATAATTGAAAGGCTTCTAACTTTTCTGTATAACCCAAACTATTCGCTCATATGTATATACATATTCGCATTTACAACTTTTTTGGACATTCATCAATCAGAACTTAATTTATCTTAAAGCTCATACGTTCATTTTTATTTCATGATGTAATATTCCTCTTACGCTTTTAATTTATTTGATCACACGATTTTTAAATCTGCTTAGATCGACATTTCTCACTCTCCGAGCTAGTGGGAATATTCCCTACTAAGCATTTAGTCTCCATACAAAATACTTAATACCCTAAGATACCTTCCCTGGATAACCTGACAGAGAAAATACACTGTCACTTTCCACAGAATTATTGGATGGTGTAGACGTGGATTTTGTTCTACGTCCACTGCTGTTCTCACTGATGTATTTGGCCTCTCTCTCTTGTTTAATGTGAAATGAATGAAATTTTTTTGAAATTTCTTTTCCTGTTTGTGTGCCATGAAAGCAAAAGCTTAGGCAATGACTTAAGTAAAAATGTTTTTCAATTTCAAAGTAATTGTGAGAAAGAACTAGAATTTAAATAATATTATAAGTGTACAATATATATATATATATATATATATATATATATAGTTAGTGATTAGTAATATTTTAAATAGAAATGTATTTATATTCTTGAAATGGCATTAATACAGTACTGATTTGTTAATATTTAAATTTTTAATTGATAATTGACGACAGTATGAAAATGCTTATTTTAACTTTTCATTTAATTTAAGTTTTGAATATTTAAATTAACCTTTTGATACCAATGAGGTTTTCAGAATTGTTAACTGAATCGTGTTTCAAACAATTTCTGTATAGATTATAATTAATCAATACAATCAATATAAAAAAAATTAAAGGACCAAATTTTTTAATGGAAACCTTTTAGTGAGAACATTAAAAATCTGAAGTAATAATTCAATTACAAATCGAGGAATTATTAATTGAAGTAGAAATGACATAATTCTGAGCATATCTTGAAAAATTAATAAGTATAGAAATATTATTTTTAATGGTACTGTTTTCATTTTAAGTTTTATGGCATAAACTATTAAATATTTTTTTTCTATTACGCTTTTCAAGCGAAATTTTAAGCTTGAAAGTACTATTAATTTGCCCGAATAATATGATTTTAGAAGTACATACTTATTTAGGTTGCAATCATAATGATGCCATTACTTTTTATATTTCATTGAGACATTCTACCTTGTTTTCAAGGTAGCATCAATTAGCTTTTCAGCTTTGAAATCAAACAATGAATAAAATATTAGAACAACGTTTTAAAGAAAATTTGAGCTACTATTATGAATTTAGTTATGTAACTAGATTTCCGTTACCCAGTTCTTGCTCATTAAGACTTTGTTTTATGTAAAAAAATGTTTTTTGGTCAGATTCTTCCAAACAGAAAGAATCAACCAAAAATGAAGTTTACTAGAAATGAAATCAACTTTTGAAATAATTCGAAGTAATATTCAAATGAACCAAATTAAACTTTTGACGCAAAATCCTGAAAATTTCTGAAGATTTATTTGGAAATATATATAATTTGTTTTAAGTCATCTCTATGCTTACAATTAAAAATATTCCCTTTCATCTATAGGAATAAATCTCAAGCACTATCAAGAGCTATTAGGGACAAATATTTTTGAAGATGATTTTATTAATAAAGAAACCGAGAAACCTTGAAAGAAAGGAAATAAATCTTTAATATTAAGAATTAGAATATTTTGTTTCGTTAGAAGATAAAGTAGCTGATTCGTCCACTGTGTATTTATCCTTTCACTGCATTTTTTAATAACATAATTATCCAATGTCTTGGGATTGAATTTGTTCTATCCTTTCTCATTCCATTTCAATTGTTTTAAATGAGCCAGTGATATGATGTAAAGTAATATCTAATATAATTTTTTTTAGGAAAATAGAATTTCATTCAATCGTATAATGTTTGTATAATAATGCTTTTTTACATAAAATAAACATTCAGAAAATTCACTCTTTTCCCGAATTACTTTTAATCTAATGAAACATTTATGAAAAAAGTTGAACAACTAAAAAAAGGAGTCAGTTATACAAATTTTCAGTTCATAATTTAAATCTCAAGAAAAACACAAAATAAAATAAAAGTTTAAATGAAAATAATGGAAACTTAAGAATTTTGAGTTATTTTGTTGACTAAATAAGGCATTTGTAATCTTTACAAATATATAATACTTTATATATTTCTTTTATAACTTGTTATTCTTTAATTTCAAATATCCCATCCCCTACCGTATTAAATAATTTTTTACAAGAAATTGAATTAATATAATATGAAAAATGTGCATATTTCATTTTCGTAATTTTTAGTAATTTTCCACTTATTCAGACTATGTTTGTACTTAAATAATAGCATTGCCATCATCAACTTCAGAAACAAATAGCAAAACATTGTTATTAGAAATAATAATAATCTTACTGTAGATTTGTAGCAGGTGTTGCAAGATCTCCAATAGTAGTGAGTGTCAAAGTAGACCAATAAACAGAGCCTAAGTATTTTCTTGAAAGTGTGGCGTAATCATTGATAGGTTTGCGGTAAGACCATTCACCAACGAAATCTTCCAGCTCGGACAGCAAGTAGTAGAAACACCCAAACCAATGTGCCAGCAGCAAAAGGATATGAATCAAGTTCACCACACGCCATAAGTTCGGATAAATAGTGCGTGATTCCACCATATAATACAAACGAAAAGATCTGTACAACTTCAAAAATCTGCAAAAAGACACATAACTCAAAACTTATTAGGATTAATACTTTGCACAATTATTCAAGTACTAATTTTATTAGATTTACACACACACACACACACATTTCAAATAAAGTATAGTGTAAAAGAGATTTTTTAAGAGATTTTTACTATGTTTCGGGGGAAATGATTTGATATCAATGAAAAGCAGATCTATTTTTAAGGGTTATTCAAAATGATTCATCCAATTTCACAATACCATATTTTCAAAAATAAACGATATAGACTGATAAGTAACATATGGAGTCAAAAGAAAACTGTGAACGTTTCACATAAATTTGAAAAATAGATGGCCTTCGTGTGTTCTTCATAAAGCTATTTTACTAAAGCTGTTTTAAAAGATTTCAAACAACTATCTCGCAGTAGATCGGTCGTAGAGGACCAGATGACTTAAGATAACTGAGACATCTTGTATAAAGAAAAATGAGCGGATTTTAAGCTATACTTAAAAGATCCTAACCTTTTAAAATTAAAAGCAATTGAAGTCAAATTTTAACGTTGGGATATCTATATATTTATCTCTATCAGCTTATATAAAGAAAAACACATTTACAAACCTAAGTAAATGTGTATTAACAATTAATAGGTTATAATTCTATTTACATTAAAATGTTATGCATTTGCCTTTAGAGGTAAATCTTGCATAAATTTTACTACACTTACAACTATAAAAATTTACAGAGTACTAAAACATATATTATTCTACTCACTGAATTTCATTAGAATTTCAAAAAAAAAAAAAAATTAATTTTAAGAAAATTTAAAAATTTTGTGATTCAAATTTACTATAATCTTTATATTTAAAATTTGCTATATTTAAAATTTATGAATATTTATTAGAAAAAAATTAATTTCCCCATGTAGAAAATAGACTCATTTCATAATGTACAAATTATCAGCTTTAAGTATAAAGTAGATTTTGAAAAACTTTAAAATAACACATTTTGAGAAAAAACACTTATAATATATTTTTCTCTATATTTTGCAATATAATATTTTTAATGCAGTTAAGCACTATATTATAATTGATTGGACAGTTCTACACAATTTAATCAATTAATTGCTTTGGAATTTTAAATTCTAGATTATTTAGAAGTAATCTGAATTACTATCTTTACTTCTGAAGCATTTATTATCGACAATTCACAGCATCTTCCATACAAAATACCATTGTCTGACACTTTTATCTATTAATATTTTTACTTATATTTCTTAATTAGAAACATTTATGTTTTATAATGCACACAATATATAAAATATACTTAAAAAAAGTTTACCTGAATGCTATAGTACCTCCATAAAAACTCATTTCTTGAAAATACTAATAAATATATTGTGTGCCTGCGATTTACACAAAATATATTTAAAATAATCAAGCTATATAATCTAACAGATTCGATTACTCTAAACTGTTTTGTTTTTGCCTTTGAATTTAATTTTTAATTCTAGCTTCTTAAGAAGCTTTCTGAAATATTATTTCTACTTAACTAACTTGTTCGTTGTCAATTTTTCGTAGTACTTTTCTCATGTAATATCCAGGATTTACTTTCATTCTTCTAAGCTTTTAACCTACTTTGAGTACCAATATTAAATGATATCATCGCTTCCATTGCACCTACTTTCAATGTCATTCTCAGAAAGGTTGTTACAGGTAAGCTTTCCCATGTGCAATGGTGTAAGCTTTCATTAGGGTTTTGAATCTTACAGTGAATACACCTCTCTAATAATTTTTTAACACTTAAAGATTTAAATACAGGCTTTATGGCAAGAAGCACAGATTCAGTAATTGAATATTTGTGTAAATAAGTATTTCCCAACAATAAAGCTTTATAATACCCTCACCAAGTATTCAAGCTAGATGGGCACTATGCAGGTTGTGGGTTAGCATTCGTTGATAGTTTATGAAAATAAATTTACCATAATGCTTTAACCATATCAGATATGGAACGTTTTACGTTTCGACAAATAGTTAGCTAAGCCGTAGTATCTCTGCAAAAGCAAAATTTTTTTGTCTGTAAGTCTTCTGCAGTCAGTGATGTTTTTGTCATCAGGGGCGAGTGACGTTTGGTTTTAATTTTAATATTCAATTTTTGTGAATATTCTATTTTCCAATTCTAATAAATGATGCATTTACGGATTCAGAAAAGCGTCCTTTATTTTTAAATATCAAGATAAAAAAAAGTGCAAAGTTTGAAGCATTTTGGTGTCACAGTTACCTTGATGTTAGACAGCAGTCCACCTAAGTCTCTTAAAATGCAATTCCCATGTCTAATTACCTGCTACCCTGTGCGATAACTTCCTTTGGGGGATTGTAAAAGTTAAAGTGTATGCTCCGCCATTTCTCACAAATTTATGTGAAATTAATTAGCGGATATTCGCTGCTCTACAATCAATTACCACTGACACTTTACGATATCTTTGGAAGAAAATCACATATAGAATCGGCATTAAACGTGTAACCAAAGGAAATTATGTCGAACACTTCTAAAAAAAAACTTCTACATTTCCCATTTACATTCATATATTGCTTATCATTCTGTGTAATTTATTTTGAAAATATAGAGTTTTGAAATTGAATTGATCATTTTGAATAACCCTTCATAATAGTTTAGTTTTAATTCACCTCTATGTGTCTATTTCGATATTATGTGAATTGCTACTAATTTATACACTAAAAAGTGCTTCTGATATTTGTCATTTAAGACGTATTAAACTAACATCTTGGTTTATTATGATTTATTAACGACAGATAAAGTAATTGAACTTTTTTTTTCACAGCTTGTAAGAGCTTCTTATAACCACTTCATTTTAATGTATTTCAGTATTATAGTTGTCATATTTTAAATGTTTTCTCATTTGTCTAATTTAATGAATTTTGCAAATTAAAAGTATGCTCCTTCTCTTAAAATCTCTCACATTATTAATCAAAATTATATTTTATGAATATTTAGAACTTTTTTATATTAATATCAACTTCAATAATTATAATTAGCATAAATAATTGTATGAAAAGGTTCGATGCGAATAAAAGAAATTACAAATGAAGTGTTATAACATAATGAAGAGAAATTTCTTTCAGATAAGAAACAGAAATTTCTTTCAGCTAAGAAACAGAATTTCTTTCAGCTAAGAAACAGAAATTTAAAAACAATGTAAAAAGTAAATAAAATAATAATTTAATGTTTTGGGAATACATGTGATTGATGAGAAATTTGGCTTCTTAGTCGGAGCTGAAAAGTTTTTAAAGTTATTAAAAGATTAAATGACATGCACAGTTTTACTAGGTAGAACACAAATGCTCAAACAGAATATAAAATATTGGTTTTGTCCAATACGCATTACTTGATATATTTTGAAGGTGAGTGCAATTAACGGGAACTCGAATGAGAATTAGCGGATTTAAACTTTAGCAAGTTGTTTGTAAAAACCAGAATTTTGAACTACCATTAACAAAAATTTTCATGCTTTTTTTTTCTCGGAGCTGTCTTATTACCCTGTAACAAAGTTTTGCGACTAATGGATAGTCTTACGGCTTAAAGCCACTAAAATAATATACATGCAACAAAGCAAAAAAATCCAGATAGAAATAAAACTGATCTTCATAGTCCTATTAAGATTATTTTCAATTAGTATTAGGAAATTGGACACAGTCTCAAAAGACTTTCAAATTAACAAATTAATCAGTAGTGGGAATCTAAGTTCACGATTGACTATGAAATAACATATGTTTTTTTTAACGTACTTCTATTTTCTTTCTCAATCAATCATTTTTGAGCCTATTACTAATACTTTGAGATATCAATCCCATATTTCAACGAATTTTTTCCTTAACTTTGGCACTATATTTTGATGTCATTGCTCATAGTATTTGCAGATAGCCGCAAGATAGTTTTATATTTGAAGGTTGCAGAAGGTAATCTTATATTTGACGTCATTGTTCATTGTCTTTGAAGGTAGCAGCAAACATTGACTCTGTATAGACCAGCCTGAATGTGGTGATTGTGACACACGGGAGACCATTTATTTATTTTGCTATAAATATTTTTAAGTCATGGTTGTTGTTTGTTTTCGTCTATCTATGATCATGTCATACAAAATGGTTGCTCTAGCAATTTCAAGTTTGAGTCATTATTGATAGTAGTAGCTTACAGATCTAATTATAAATATTATTTTGAAGTTATATCCAAAAATGTAATTATTAAAAGTTATAAGATTCATGAGGTAATTTTAAAAATACTAAGAAAAAGAAGGATTCTTAAGAGGTAAGAAGTTATTTATACAATCCTAGTTTTTGATACTGACTATCTAGTATACAGTTTAATTAATGTAGCATACATTTTGATATTTGGTCTTTATTGACAATATTGAAGTAAAAGATCAGTTGTAAATATTAATATGAAGCTATACATCCCAAAAGTGATATTTGCAATCGCTTAAAGATTTGAAAATTTTATAAAATTACATATACATAAGTAGTTACAAACCGATGACTAGAAACACATGAAAACATATGAAGACCATTGATAATACGACACATTTGAGAATGGCAGTATATATGCAGATATATTTCAGTCTAAATATTAAGATTAGACAAACTATTTGGTATTGAGAATAAATCGAAACTAATCTAAACTACATAGTAGGAAAATATAAGTCTAACAATTGAATTATCATAATTTTAACGTATGGAGTCTATGATAACATATTTAACTATTAAAAATGGATGGAAAAATCTCTTATATCAAGGCAATCAATGCATTTCGTAGTACATTTTTCTTTCTTATTTCATAAATTCATGATTTAAAATGCATTCATATTACTTCGGAAGCGATAACATTGATATTCTTGTTGTGTTGTCTTGAATAAAGCTATTTGAAAAATGTCTGATCGTCATATAGTTTATGTTAACCAAACTATTATATTCTTACTTTCTGAGCTCGAGTTTGAGTATAACTCTAGATTCAAGTGAACTGCGTTGATTGAATTATTTTAAACATACATAAGAGAGGCACATAGTTTGAAGAAATAAATTTCGAGGAAATTATTCGTATTACTTGCCTGGGAAATCTAAGTATTGGAATGGCTCCAAAACGCAGCTGTATCAAGTCCAGCGGTATGATAGCTGCAATATCGAGGATGAAGCTCTTAGATTTGATGTAGTGACATGCCAGCTTTTTACTTTCACATACCATCAACCCCTGTTCTAAGTACCCTGTTCGAAATTGGAAGGCAATGTCTAACGTAAATACTATGTCAGTAAAGCTATCAAGACAATACCACATAGTTGACCAATCCTCTTGCAGCTCAGGAAAGGCCTGAAAACCAAAACTAGATTAGAAAACTGCACGCAATGCACTGGAAAAAATATTTATCATGGTTATTTACAGGACAAGCTTCATTCGAATATTGTTTTGATTATCAATTTTTTTTATCTATCTCTGATTTTTCAATGAAATTCTTTTAAATTTTATACTTTTGAATCAAAAGACTAACTATCCTAGTTATTTATGGGATTTGTAATTTATGTACGATTTACGTTCATTCTTTTTCTATTATTTAAAACAAATATATTCTCTGTTTTTACTTTTTTCCTATTTTTGTATTTTTCTTTTATTACACTTTTCATGCTATAATGAAACTTCCCTTCCGTTTGATTTAAATTGCTCCTTTTTTTGCATTAATAATGTGTAATAGGTATTGGTAAAATGTATTTTATGTTTGATTTAAAATTTTTGTAATTATTACATTCATTATAAAGGAATGCAATGAATACAAAATAATGTTTATCTAATGAAGCAACATTTTCATCAAATATGATGCTCAAAAGCGCCATCTTTTTTGATGAATGCGCATGGGTACCGTATCCCTGAACTACTAGAAAATTTCATATTCCCCAAATAGATGAGTTAAAATTTATATCTGTTCAGCATTGGAACACAATTAGTCCAGCTTATTTTTTAGTGTTCGGAAAATAATTTTAGTCTAATGTATATTTGTAGAAATCCCTTTTACACACATAAGTTTCTTTCTACACAAATCGCTACAGTTTTATCGCTCAAGCTTTATTTTTCTGTTACTTTTATAAATAATGATGCCATATTTAAAATATATAAATCAAGAAGTAAATAAGTAGTAACATTTGTTAATTTACTTAAGAAAAATTTAAGATGAATCAGGAAATTTTACATTTCTAAGACATTATGCTACTGTTTTCATTGTCATTATTTCAGTGGAATTCGTCGAATGTTATTAAGTTTATTTTACTGGCTCAAGATTTGTATTTAAGAAAAAAATAATCTTTGATGTTACAGTTAGATCTTATGCTACAGTTAGAGAAAAATGATCTGTTAAGTGAAACCACAAAACTAATGCTATTCATTGAATATCATTAGTTTCGAACACATTTAAAAACTATTACAAATATGCACCCTCCGACTTACTGACTCCAGAATGGAACTAGGATTTTTTAACTCCGAGATATACAAGTTATGGCTAATAAAGAACAAGACTGACTCTGTAAAACATTTTGTTTTGATGTCATACATATTTACTTATTATCACCTTAATATGCATCCCTCCTGTATCTCTACAACGTTCCATGCTAATCTTCCATTATTCGAAACAGTGCTGGAAGTCATCTTCAGTCAACTCTTTCAGGACGCGTGTCGCTTTCCCCTTCACAGCTTCAACTACTCAAATCTTGTTCTTTTTAATACAAATTTCCCCTTAGGAAATAGATAGAAGTTGCATAGCGAAAGATCCGGTGAATAAGGTGGATGGTCTAACCCTGGAATGCTGTACTAGTCTAGAGACTTCATGACAGACAATATGGAATAGACCCTCGCATTGTATTGGTGGAAAAATTTGCCGTTCGGATTTTTTGTCAATTTTTACATTCTCAGCAACCACACAAATACCTAACTGTCAGTCAGATCGAACCAGATTACCAAATGTTTCGTTATTGTCATTATATTGAGGGCGACCGGGCGGGCAACATCTTCAACGTCACCTCGGTCATCTTGAAAACGCTTAATACACTCAAAAAACATTTGCACGCAATAAACATTCATTGCCATACATTTCCTTCAATAAATTATTCAGTCACAGGTTTCCTACGTTTCATGCGAAATTTCACAAAATGCGTTACCTACTTATCATTTTTCTTGGCAAGTGAAAAAGAAAACCTCTAACGCGAACGAAGATTATGTTAATACAGATTTGTTTACATAAACGAGAGGCACTGCTTTCGAAAGAGAAGGCTTCTCAATGTCAGCCGCTGGTGTTTGGCGCATGCGCACTTCTTCTGTAGTGGCGTCAGTCTCGTTACTTTATATCCACACCTAGTAAATAGTACTAACGAAATTCATTATATAGTTAGGATTGACTAATGATGGCACATCACTTCCAGCTCAGTTGTCTTTCTTATGTACCAGAATCAAGATTTTGAAGGAAAAAGCTAAAAATTACATTTTTAATATCTGCAACTATTATTTATATAAGTAAAACAGCACAGGATTTCTGAATAAAATTATTATTAAACCGATACAGAAACTCAAAAATCCATATAGAAATTATTTAAAAAAGTCTGTATTTGAAGATTGTAAAAAGTAAATGCTGATTTTATTCGTCAGTATATAAATAGTTAAAAAAGGAAGCCCAAATTAATTACAAATACATTGCTAAAAACCACTATTTTGTCTAGAATGAATTTAATCATTATTATTGGAATGACAATAATGCTGTCATTAGGATACATTATGTTCTTTTATATGCAGAACTCTGAATTTTCACTAGAAATTGTTTTCCATTTTCCATCCAGCAGTACACCCTGTTAAATTAGGATTTCCTAATTATACAAAAAAAATCAAGATATTCCTTTAGATCTCAGTTAAGACAAAACTGAATGCTCTATTACATACTTAAGTAGCTAAGTATAAACAAGATTTAAAATTGCTGCATAATTCTTGCTTTTATACATATTATAAAAATGCTTGCTATGTACAATTTGTGGCTATTAAATAACACGACTGACTATGCTTCAGAAGAAGTACGCATGCATCAAACTCCAGAAACTGACAGCTGTTTTGTGTGAAGCCTTCCCTTTCGAATGTAGTGCTTCTCACTTCCGTAAGCAAATCCGTATAGCCGTAGGCTTCGTTAACATTAGAATTATTTTTTTTTCGCTGATTAAATGACAAGTGCAACAATTGAGCAACGAATTCTTGTGAAATTCCACATGGAACTTGGAAAACTCTCTACTGAAACTTATAATTTATTGAAAAAAGAGTTTTTGGTCACGAATGTGCAGCGCGTGCTTTTGAGTGGTTGAAGCGTTTTAAAAATGGTCGAGAAGACATTGAAGATGGTTCACGACCGGGTCACCCTTTCACGTCAAAACACGAGTGACAATAACGAAAAAATAGGTAATATGGTTGAATCTGACCATCGGTTATGACATCAAAATAAAATGTTTTACCGCGTCAGTCTCGTTATTTAATACCCACATCTCATATACTATTCATGTACAAAAAATTTTAGTACGTCCTCACAACTTTTTCTCAACTTAATTCTAAAACATATGTTGAGTCCTTCTCTAAACTTAATCTTGCGAATTTTACGAACTTCTCAGTAACACAGGCAATCAATGATCACATGCCGTGAATCGTCAAAACACGCCAAAACATAGAACAGTTCTACTCACCTGTCTAACGATAATGGTCCATGCATTGTACAGAAGACATATGGTAAGCAATGAGAGCCAGTAAAACAAGATGTTCTCGTCCGGATTGACGACTGAGCGCCAAACGCCGAGGAAAGGGCTTTTCATAATGCCTTCGCCTGCCAAACGGGACGAACCCTCTATAGCGTTTGGATCTGGGATCGGACGGGTTGAAAACCGCTTCAGAAAAGAATCTTCTCTCTTCAAAGGTGGTTTCTTGGCCCCCTAAATTGACAAATGTGGGAAATTTGCTCGTGACAATGCAATGTTATGAGTAGATACTGGCTTTGATCAAATAAGTTTCAAAGCAATTATATATATAGATTCTTTTTTTTCCATTTCAAATGTTTCTCATATCAAAGTTATAATGAACAGAATCAAAACAAAGATTTTTGTTTTAGAAATTAGAGTCAGTTTTTTATTTGATTTAAAACTTTCACTGTTATGTTTTTCCGAATTTTTTTACATTGTCATTCAACTTTATTTTTTAACAAAATTTAAATTTACTATGTTTTAATATAAGCCTTTTATTAATGTTATTATGAGTTATTATGAAAGATAATTATTTAAGAAATTAATTACTTTCATAACTTTTGTGTAATATGAAGGGTACAGGAGTCACATAAGAAAGCAAAAAAGAGTTAGTTTTCGAAATTACCATCACAGTTAGGTAAAATTCATATCATTATAAGCATTTCAAAAAGAATTAAATTATAATGTTAATGGATTAATTGAGTAATACATTAACGAAGTTAATAAACTTCTAAAACCAAACCTCCATATTACGAAATAAAACCTTTATTCAAAATTAAGTAAATATGGTTTAAAATATCTATGTTCCAAATTTCATTCGAATTTGATGATTAGTTTTGGAAATATTTGAGAAAAATATATTAGAGAAGAAAATGTTAGAGGAGGAAGCATTATATACTACATTACTTTAAGCAAATGACTAATCTGCAAGTACTATTTTATTTTTTAATTCAATATAAAATAAGTTTTGAATTAATAATATTGAAGGACCCATTTTTAAAATTTCTGTAACTTATAAACTTTTAAACTGAATTCTGCGAAATTTAAAATTTCGGTTTATATTTCACAACGAGAAATCACTTCTACGTTGAAAACTACACTTGTAATGAAATTTTTTTTCTAGAAGTAAACTAACTTATATATTAATTAACTAATATACATAATGTTAATTAAGTATATTTGTGACGTTGGGCTATTCGCGATTTTCACTTCGCTAACCTTGGGGGCTGTAATTGAGATTGATTGCATGAAATAACAATTTCTTCCCAACCAAAATGAGACGTGATTATGTAAATTAAATACAAGTGGAAATAAAGTGAAGTGATTCAGATATAATGATATAAAAGTAAGGTGAAATTTAGAGGAAAGGAAGAGTGTGGTTAACTCTGAGTATATTTCTAGCAAGGGGCCGATAATATCAAGAGTAGTTACTGGCTATAGCTGTCACAGAGGATTTGATGAAAAGCAACCTCAATTGGAAAGGTTTGGTAAGAGCGTATTAATTCAGTGATATTTAAATTGGTGGGCTAGCTATAGTGTCCAGAGAGAGCTATAACCCATTAAATATTATATTACAATAATTGATAAACAGATAGTTGAGTTGGAACAGACTTGCATGTTTTGCATCAGTAATTGACTTTTAGAGTTATTTACTTATATTATGGCACAAGAGTCGGGTAGAAGTAACACATTATTACATATTAATCATCCACTAACATTATAATTTAATTCCATTTGAATTGTTATCAGTGATGTTGATTTTATCCAACTACGATTAGAATTATGAAAATTATTAATGCTGAAGTTAGTTCCGATTGTACACAATGAAAAATAAAATACAAGTTGACCACAGAAGATTTTCAGAGTACTTGCAAGACTCACTTTTCCAATTGGTGATAGGAATTCCGAGTGTTCAGAAGATTCTGGGCTTGTTTCGGATTTTCCCACAACATGAACAGCAGCTATTTTTTTATAATATATTTTATGGTGCACTAGCTCTATAAATCCTGAAGGTTTTCTATTTTTGAGGTAATATAGTTTTAATTTCAGATTTAAATATTGGTATTTTTCTAATACGTGCACATAAATATTTGAGGAAAAAAAAGCTTTAAATTGTATCTAAACTTGATTATTTCTATTGCTTATTTCAAATGGAAAAGAAGTTAAATGTATGGAATGATAAAAGCTTGCATATTTATAAATTTCAATAAGCATTTAGCAAGACAGAATTTGAACAGTAATTGATACATTCAAACTTCTGTATTTAATATTTTTTATTTCCACTCTAAAATTTTAACATTAAATTCTTTTAATTAGGTAAAACAATATTTGCTAACACTAATGAAAGTACATTTGCACTAATCCAATTATGATCAAACACTAAGGTATTTTTAATTTATTTAATCCACTTTAAAAATATATCTTCTTTTAATCCTCACATATTTGAAAATAAATGCAAAAATGTAAAATATTTTTTTTTTCTGAATGAAATTTTAAAAGACGCATATTGCTGCACTTTTGATAAGTGACCCAAGCCTTAAAATCTACATATATAGTGATTTTTTTTTCTTCGTATACCTTGATAACAATTATCATATTTTTCGAAACGTAAAAATTACATGCTAGTTTAAGAAGATGAATTTCAAAATATTATTGGAATAAAAATTAAATATTTTTCATTGACAGCTTCTAAAGAATTACTTCACATGCATGAGTCTTGAATTTTTTCCGGTGGTTCAGAGAATATAAGTTATACGAGCTACGCTTTAAACCTATACTCATACTACTAAAGCAAATTTTAAGATAACTTATTATTTTTCAAATGATATTACGTACCTGTGTGATTGCAGAAGATAACTGGACGGTGGTACGTAACTTCATCCAACGAGATCGACTACTTGAGGTCACAGTTGCCTCTTCAATGAGGGGAGTCACTGATGTCGATGGAATCGCATTTGAGATGTCTGCTGGTGAGGAAAAGGACGCTGTTGTAGCTGGAAAAAGTGGAGTCAGAATTAAGAACATGTTAATTTTGATACTTGTATGACAACAACAAATTCACTACAATTCAAATTCCCACAGTTCAACACCATAACACTCCTTGAATTTTCAGTAGAATTTAGCGGATCTCCAATGGTTTCATAGTCATTTGTTTCATGTTACATAACGAGGACTTAGGAAAATCCAATTTTAGAACTTTTCTTATTGTGCGAATACAAATATTGTTTTCCAGGAAAATTAAGTTGCTCCAATATTGTTCAGGGTTCCTGGTAATTGCCCATTTTATAGTATTTGTAATATAATGAGCTGGTTCATCATAAAATTATATAAGAAAATATTCAATAAGCTAGATTAATGGATTCTAAATTCTCATGGGGTCTCTAGGCCTAAAACTAGTCAACTATTAGAAAATACAGTCAGAGAAACACAATTTGATTGACTTATCAATGTTCTTTCGAATATATCGACATTTCTTACCCTTTAATGATATTCAATATAAGATTTTGTCAAATGGCTTTAAATTGTAACATTTAATATTATTAACTAAGAAAATTAAAATGTGGTCAAATTGCTTAAGAAATGAATTTCTCTTTGTTGAAGAATACTGATGTTGTAAAAGCTTGCTATTATTGAATTGTCTTTGATGATGAGGTATATCAAAGTAGAATTTTGTAGGAAAATATAGAAACAAATTAAACTTTTAAATTAAATATTTAACTGTAATTTTACAGAATCAATACTAATAAGATTTGCGATCTTCAGATAAAGAAATAGCAATAAAAAAGATTATACTTAAAAATGTTATATATCTTTCCGTCAAGATTAGAGTTGATATCTAAATCTAGAAAATTTAATGTACCTTTAGTTGATAATAAAATTAAGCATTTTTGCTTCATAGTTAAATTTTTAATGATATGAAATATAAGAAATGAAGCAAAAATCAAACATTTCTGCTTCAAAGGATATTTTTAGAATTCTCATTTTTTTTAAACATTTCATATTTTTCAATGATGCAATCCGTCGTATACATACGACTGAATACGAGTGAATTAAATTTTAAAAATGCCACTTACTTGTCTGATGATGAATTGCTGTGTTGTAACATCAAAAGCTTTTACTTAAATTAAGTTCAAAAACTATTTTAGTTTGTCTTAGAGATTAAATTTTCACAATTTTTTTATGAATATTTATTTCAATCTGCTTCTAAAGTTTAGTTTTTTTTTATTTTATTGATACAAAATTTAGATACAAAAAGAAGATATACTTAAAATTTACGTGTTGGAAAAATATCTTCATGATACACATGAATTTTAATATAAGTAGAAATATTTTGAAATCCTCATTTTTTTATGCTTTTAATTTAGTGGCTCTACATAAAATAAGGATACCAATAAAATAATTTAAGAAATTAAAAAAAAATATGGGCTATATTGATTTAAATATTGAAAGAACTGTTGCAGTGAAAGAAGTTCTTTTATTTCTGCATTTATAAAAGCCCCATCCGATGTTATTTGTGTTCTACACAAATTAAGGCTAACAAAGGCTATTATGTTCCCAATCTTGGACTTAAAAATTACTTATAATTTTTGTTTGTAAAAATTGAATGAAAGCACACTTTAAAAAAATCAAAATCTTTTCAGATAATAAATTATCATTTATATGATCTCTTTATTTAAAGATTTTTATGCAATTGTGTTGAAGATGTTCAACAGAAAGTTTAATCTGGAGCATAAAAATTCGAATAATACTTTGAGAAAGCGTTGAAGGATTGATTGATAGCTTCATTAACGTTGCACTAGGAAGAAACACAATGGTTATTGGCTCATTATTTTGAAACAAGATTGAAACCTGATCTGACACCAATTCTTCTAACTTTCACACCATCTGAACGTGAAAACTTATAGCCTAGACAAATTTAATGTGCAACAGCCCCATTACACAATGGTTCTTTAGTGGTAGCAACAAAAATGTTGAAGAAGCTTCGAGAGATAGATATCTAAAACTGTTGATATAACTGTTCCAGCCTTGAAAAGATTTATTTATATTGTTCTAAATAGTTGATAGTTACTGGTTGAATCTGCTTTACATATCAATCTATTGGAGATGAATATGTTCCTTTCTCAAGTTACATATAAGACTATAAAGTGACTCTCATGGTATTTTGTGGCTTACAATTTCTAACCTAATGCATAAAATGAAGATTTTAGATATCAGCTTGTATCATAGTTTATAATTTGGTCTAGATACTTTTCAATAGTTTCAGTTTCTGTTATTTGTCGTTTTATAGCAGATGGTTTCCTTTAAGTTTGATAGTGCTGCTAAACCATTCAATAGTTTTGTGCGATTTTGAAGTCATAATTATGAAAAAAAAAATGATTGAGCAGGCATGTAATCTTATTCAATAAATATATGCTAATAAGGTCAATCTGAATCTTTCTCAGGTACTGATCTGAGTCAGTTAAAGTGTGGTATATGCTTGCGCATCTAATTATAGCTTCAGTATTAATCTGAAGCTAATAATTATGTATTTTGAATTAAAAATTATGTTTTTAAAGAAATTTTACATAATTTTAAATCACATATTAAAAACGACATGAGTTTCTAAATGAACAGATAAAAAAAAACATTGAATACTATAAATTAATGCTCTTATTATTTTAGAAAAAAACAACTTTCAGAGCATTGAAAGGTCGATTAAATGAATATATGACGTGCTATAGGCGCATATAAAAGTATGTGGACAATTAAAAATTATTGAAGAATCAATCCTACCTGTACTTGTGGAAGCGACTGGTGACTTAATAGGTTGCAGAGACTGTTGTTGTTGACTGTTGTCTCGGTGGGGTGGTGGAGGGATGGTGCCGTGGCTGCCATCGACCATCATCACGCCACCACCACACTCCACGGACTCCTGAAAATGAAAAATGACAACATGCTTAGTTCATTTAAAATACTCTAAATCCCATAATAAAATTTTATAGCGAAATCTAAAAAGAGTTAAGAAATTTATATTTAAAGAAGAAATGTATCATTCCTTTCATTTTATTACACTAAATTAATGATTCTCAAAGTAAGAAAAAACAACAACTTTGTGTTGGAATATTTTTTGTATAAGAAATATAAAGTAGAAGTTAAATTTTAAAATTTAATATTTGAAATAGCTTAACGCACATATTTCTTGAAATTCCTTCACATCATTACAGTAAGTAACATATAAACAATTTTATATCATTATTCCATGATCTGAAGTTATCCATTTCTTTCTAAAGTTACCCATAACATGAAACATATTTGAAAGAACCAAAAATTATTTTTTACTATATTCATGGCTGATAAAATAGTAATTTCAATTTTTTAAAAAAAGTTTGTGACTTTTTTCAGTATTTCAAGACTATAAAGGTATTTTATGTAAGATGATTTCATAATAATATTGTTTTGAGCTTGTACTATATGAGTTTTGAGGATTATTTCGTTTCTTATAAAACTGTAACTAGGATATTTCTTCAATAATTTTATTTAAAATTTCACCTAAATTATTTTCAATACAAACTTAGATTCTATTTTCGCATATCGTTAAGAATATTTATTATAAATAAGTTTTCTTTGAAAAGTAAATGCGAACGTATTATTGTTGTAACATGCTCAATAATTAATTTGAAACAGTTTGCCGAGGAGTTGGAATGTTTTTTTCAACTTTTCATTTAATTTTATTCAGCAATTATAATTCGTCTTATCTATATATAATTTGAAATGAGAAAAAGCGTAATTTACATAAAATCGTATTTGATACACTATAATATAGCATACAATTTCAATATGTTATATATTTTAAGTTCGTATTTATGTTTATAAAAATATGAACTTATGAAAAAGCTATGCAATTCATGAACATGAAATATTTGATTTGAAAGTCTTATACTGAACTTTAAAAAGTGAAACACTTCGAAAGAAGGATTTTTTTTGGTACAAATATGACATGTTTGATGGAGAAAATATTCAGGCGTTATTCCATTTTATACAACCATTCAAAGAACAATAAACAACGTTATCGATAAATGCTTGAAAATATCAATGCAACATTTACTGTATATTTTTAAAAATATAAATACTTCAACATTTAGTTTTGTTCAGAAGCAAACGAAATGTAATACTTAGAAAATAATATAGATTCTGTATTTATGAATCCACATATTATTGAAAAGTATTTGTTAAACCATTTGTTTATTTACCATTTTTGTTTATTTTCCATTTTACCATTTAAACCCATTTACCATTTTATACCCCGTGAATTTTTAAAATGTCAAGTGCTTCTTAAGATGTTTTTCACTTTTCCATAAAGCTATTTCCATGTAACAAATAAAAAAGTGTAAATTTAAATAAGTTTCTAATAATATTTTTGGTAATTATGATTGAAATTATTTATGAAGAGGAGAGAGAATAAAAGTATTATTTGATGCAGTTCCATTTCTGAAATAATATTTCTGAAATCCTTCTACATCTTTAAAAGCATATTAAACCTCAAGTTATTTAAAAGTAGAACCCTCGTTAAGCAATAACTAAACAGATATGATGATAAAGAAAAAGGAACATCAATAAATAAAAAAAAATAATAATTAGCGTCCAATGCCCAAATACTACAGAAATGGAGATGACACCACCTGATGGGACTTCTTAGGCCCTGGCAGACTTTAACTTAACTTTAAGCAAGTAAAAAAAATTGATGGTCAAAAGTTTATTCAAAAGTTAGTGCATTACAAGACCTCTTGTAGCTACTCTTCACATAAGGCACGTTTTATTTTTAGCGTGAGTTTCAACTTTCAATGTCATTATCTTGCATAGAAAAACACGCTCCAGTCTTAGATATCAGGGAAGAACTTTTACGTGACCTAAATAAAATCTGAATGTGGTCTTTTAAGTATCTAAAAGAACATTCCCAAACAATGTAACTCAGAATAGTTCGCAAATTTTCCGTACAAAAGGTCAATTATCGAAGGAAACTCCTGTGTGATCTCATAAAGAGAGATAATTTGCAGTGTCATTTACACTTAAATGAAGAGCATACCTAACACTTTAAAGGAAAATTACTTTATCCATAACGACTTAGTTATACAACTTGTTCGAAATTATTGCGAATTTCAGGAGATAAATGTAAAACACTTTTGAACTGAAGCATAACACTTAAACATTGCGCAGAAGAATTAACGAGTGTTTAACGACACAAATAATTCAATGGATAAATAGTAGGAATCAAACATAATTCGAATCATTGACGAAAATTTAACTCGCAATTGCTTAAAGGAATTATAATTTGCCGCCAATTTCGTTCGTTTTATTTTAACAAATTATTTAAGAAACAAATAACTGTTAAAATGATTGTTAAGTTTGTAGTTCATAGAAGAAAAACTATAATAATTCAAAAATCAGTTTAACTGAACAATTAAAATATAATGTGGGATATGTACTTACACTATTAAACTAGAAAACTAGAAGTTTAATGAAATTATTTTTTCGCCCACAAAGAAATATTAATTAGGCTTCTGAAACATTATCAAATTAGATTCTTAATTTTCTCAGAGATTTTTAAATACTTTTTGATTAAAATCAATATATTGAGTATTAGAAACATTTTGAAATATATATTTCCTTATAGTTTGAATTTTCAACTACATTCTTTAAAATAAATGCTTTGCAATTATATATCAGTCAAAGTTTCTTACTATAGATTATGTTTTATATATAGAATGATAAAAATATATCTTTCAATGTGCCCCATAAAACTAATCAATGAAATGCATTTTGTACAAATTACTTTTTATTTGCTCGAGGTACTGAAGTTATACAGTACTAAAACTTTTATATGAAGCATACTTCAAAATCTAAAAAAGATTAACATCATTTTTACAAGTTTTTATTTAACTTACTATATTTGTATGTATATGCATCTTTCTGGTTCAAAATTTGTTCTCGAATGTTATCCATTTCCTATCATTCGACCGAGTAGAAATTTTGCATACACTTAAAACTCCGTTAACAATACGATACTATGGTATGCTCCTGCTGTGACGGATTGAAAGGGAAGGGGAGTTGCGCATTGTACTCGAATTTCAACCCGCTTCCTATATCGTCCGACTGAGCCGAAATCTTATATACACGTATAATTCCGATGACAATAAAACACGATGGTGTGTGTTCACCCACTGATAGATATAGAGATGTCTGGAGACATGGGGTTTGTAATTAATAACGTCCAATTTAGTTCAAATTTTGAATACGCATATTGAACAGGTAATTACTTTTTTAGTCCTAAGTTTCCAGGTTAAATAATTAAAAAAATATAAATATAATTTAAAAGGATGATTCATTTAAAAATGGACTAAAAGGTATAAAAATAATTTTTTTTAAATATAAAATAATGAATTATTTATAAAAGCTTGAGACATTAATACTTCTTTTGATATTTGGTGCTTAATTTATCATTAATTACATGTTTATTTAAATGAAGCACCTCAAGCCTTTATGAATCGGATATTATTTTGCATTAAAATTATCTTTATACCTCTTTTAATTCATTTTTAAATGAATGTTTATGTGTGTGGTTAAATGCTTTTACTCGTATTTACTTAGTAACAATATAATAACAGGTCATAAATGCAGAAATGTTAATTGCCTTTCCATACTAAATGAATATCTGTTATTTTAATTATTATTATCCATATTAATATTTATATTTTGGATATTGGCTACGGATATCCTTTTGTTATAGTCCTGATGAATAGTGGCTTGCCGATTAAGCTTGGTGTAATTACATGCTAAACGGATTAATAAGTTGTTAGTGTTTCAAAAAGTATTTGCACTTATTAAACCTCAGGAGCTCACTCACATTTGAGGACTCGTGTCCGGGATCAAATCCCTTGTTTTCTTGAAGAAGGAAAAAAAAATAACTTGAAGTTATTCAAGAATCGTTAAGCCGAAAAAATGGTGTCTTTTGTTCGACGCTTTGTGAAAGCGGATTTATCTAATGTTGAATTTGATACATGTGAAGAGTGCTGAAAGTATTCTACTTTTGGTGAAAAAGAAAGTGAGTGGATTTACTCGAAGAAACGTTTTTATCTTTATCATCGCCACTTCGTTATTTTTACATTGTTGATTCTATGTTATTGAATATTGTCTGGATTTCAACCTGAAGTTTAAAAACCATGTAAAGGACAATTTGAAAGAATGAAAAAAAAAAAATTCTCGTGGATCTAAAAATTAAATATATAAGAATAAAGTAAGAAAATCAGTTGTCTCGAAAGAAAAATTCTGCTTACCTCTTTGCCAATATTAATGACGCTGAAGACCGAAAAAACAACTTTATAAAAATTACTTTTAAAAAACCCCGAACAGATGGAAATGCAATCCAAAGCTCTACTAACTGAGCTACGGAGATCGCTGCGTTTCTTGCTTTGTGTGGAAATATTTATTTAATTAAAATCTCAAAATAGCTTATATTGAAAAAGCGTTAGAGCAAGATCTCTGAATTCTGGCAATTGAGTTAGGAATCGAAAAGACGGATACTTTAAAGCTTATCGAAAGTTAATAATTGAAGTCATAACTTATAAGAATTTGTGAAAGATTTGGTAAATACAAAGGATTAATATAATAGTAAAGAAGAAATGAACAGAAAAAAGAAACTCCACAATGAGCTAGAAGGCAAGAAGCATCAAAACGAAATAGAGGAAGAGAAATTCTAGAACGAACTTTAGATGTTGAGGAAAAGAACGCCTATATAAACCAGAAGGAAAAAAAAAACCATCAAAATTACCTCAGAGTTAGATGATTATGAAAGTGTGAGAGTTTGTTCTAAAAAAGAGAGAGAGAGAGTTTAGTTCCAGATTGAGACCTGGAGAAAACGTGTTAGATTTAGTGAAGATCATAATACTTATCCTTTCAATTTGAAGAATGAAAGACGTAATGATAAAAATTGCAGGAAGAAAATAACAATTCCAAACAATACCATTCTACAACAAGCAGCAGATAGAATAAGTCATCTGATGATTTTAATTATAATTCAGAGAATAGAATAATTGACCAGGATTCCAAGAAAAATCCCTCCAATAATTTAAGTTTCGTAAAATATTTCAGAGGATTATAGTCTAATTCCTTTCAACTACTCCCAAAGAGGAATTCGATGAAACAGCCCTTTCTGTATTGACCGATACTGGAAGCAATGTAAATTTTATTTCGTGAAGATGTTTATACAAAAAAAAATTAAACACCTAAACTAAAAGATGAAAGTATTAAAATACACGGAACTGGCAAAAACAATATAAAAATAAATCGATACTTTGACAGAGTCATTGCTAAAGATAAAGATAAATTTTCGTTAAAATTTCATATTGTTGCTATTCCTATTGTGATCTTCAAAATTGTGTTAATAAATCGAAATTTTAAAGCTCGTCAAAGTATTGTTTCTCATGATAATATTAAAATCGTTAATACTATTCAGGGAGTACAGATGCACGAAACAAATACAGTAATGAATTCAGAAGTAAAGATTTTTAACAAGGATGGAAGGATAAAATCGACAGGGTTATTAATAGGGATAATTCTTATACAGGAAACCAAAGATTAAACAATTTTCAATTTTCCAGAACTTAGAGCTTCAATTGGAAAAAAAATTCTCCTTAAAAACGTAGCTTGGATGAATGGAATGTGATAGAAGATTATCGGCTGATTAACAAGATTATTCTACAGAAGTCAGCCATGATACTTCTTCAGTAACAGAAGTACCACTTAACCCACCCTCGTACATTCGTCGAAACAAAAAGAATTACGAAACTAGTTATTATGAGGCAAATAAAAAAAAATGCAATGTTAAAAAAAGGAAAATTTTATCATCTTTCCAATTATGATACTAAGGGAGAGAATAAATTTTGGTTTAATTCTTATGCAAAGCACTATAACAAAAATCAAGATTATCAAGATACTAAAAGTCAAAATTTTGTCAGTTATAGAGTACAAAATTTATCAGGAATACTGAAAATTCAAGTGAATCTTTAAATGAAAAAAACAAAAACAACCTTAAAGTATTTCATAAAATAATAAAAATAACTACAAAAATAAACATCTTATATCCAAAAATAAGTAGTTTGATGGGAAAAAATGACATAGCTCTATTTAAAATTCTTCAAATAAAAATTGCGTTAAATAACCGAGGAAAAATGCATTTAATTCTGATTTTTATTTTAAAAAAGAGAATGTCTATCTTTAAGAGAGGAGATACTTTTCAAAAAGAGGTTATCGCAATCAATGTAATAACAAGTAGCCTCCGTCATCATATAGAAAAAACAGTTATCAGTACCAGAAATGTAAAAATTTGTTCAAAACATAATCATAAAAGTAACCGAAATAGAAATCTGGTTGGACTAACTCTAACAGGTATTAATTCATTCAAAGGAAACATATATTATTAAGATGATAGAAGAGATTTGAATTATATATACATGTATTAAGAGAAATCAATTTCGGAAAGATGCCCTGAATTTAGTGAACAGTTCTAAAGTAGTAACAATTATTTCCTAACCCTAGGCTTCAGATAGACCTGGTTAACTGAGCTGAGAATGATAAGGGTTGGGTTTGGGGTTCAGCACAAGCCCACAGGAAGATTTAGTTGGTTGCGCTAAGGGTATGAAACGTGGAATTCGGGAGTCCTGTGTAAGACAACAGAGAAATCTAGTTAGCTGAACTGAGGACGAGGAATTCATAGGTTTAATGTGCTTGCAAACAATTAGGCTTAGATGGTTTCAGTAGTCGGCGGAAAGAAGATAATGTGGACAAATCCAGATGAGGACCTCGGGTCGGAAAGACGGTAGTTACTAGTGGAAAGTAGTTTGATAAGGCAAGCGAAAAATTCTCTTTGTTCTCCTTAGCTTTTTGTTTTCTAAATATATGACTGCTCTGGTGTAATTAGTGATATTACAGGTGCGCAAGCAGAACATTCGCAATTAGAATATTTGCGCATGAGGAAATAGGTGTTTATAACCTTCATCCACATTGCATGGTGAGAAGGTTGCAAGAGGTTCGAGGTTGTCTTCCATACTCTATTACCAAGAATTAGCGCCCCAGAATAATTTCAAGTGATTGCTATATCTGAAGCATGCTAATTATTTTAAACAAGGATAGTAAATAAATGTGGAAAATACAAGTGTTAATGATTACCAGAATATCCCTAGTTTCCTCTTTCAGTTGAGAAATGTTTTCTCACAAATCATAACTCTTATATGTATTGTTATTGTAATTATTTTTATTGAATTTTATGGTTAAAATAAATTATTTATTACTTCTCATAGAAAAAAAAATTAACAAGTACTTTTTTTGAATATCGTTAAGCATGAAAACCTAACTCAAATAAATTATTTCACATTCGGTTACATTTCTTTTATAGGAATCAAAACTCCACAGCCGTTTGGGAAATCTGCGTCTCATCTTTTATTCAAGAGGAGGACTCTTTTTAAATTTTATAAGGACGAAAGGAAAAAAAGACTTTGCGGAAATTGCGCTTATTGTTGCAAGCCCAAAAACCTTCTAAAGAATCTGATGAAGAGGAATTATTATATAATTGAACATCCATTATCCAAAGATTTTAGAAAATCGCCTTGGTTTATTGTTATTGGTATGGAAATAGATAAGAAAAGGAAAGAAAAGGCAGTAAAAGAGTTAAAAGTTGCTTTTTTTAAATTCATTGTTATCCCAAATGATTTATTGGAAAGTACTTATTGAACTCTATTGCGTCTTTTTCAGATACACAGAAAAATAAAGAAAAGATTGTTGTAAACAGCTCTTAATTGTCAAATTCATATGATGAATGAATGAAACAAGAGAGCTAAAATTGTTTTTCGTAAGGTTAAAAATTCTTCAAAACAATTTTAATAACTTAACATCGATAAATTAGAAAAACTCTTTGTTACAAATTTTTCAAATGCTTGCACACAAAAGCATAATAAAAATATCGAATCTTTAAGAATGCGGGTTGTCATTGGCAGGATCTGAATTCAATCTATTTCAATTTATTTAACTAAAATTATTTATTCTACAAGGAAACTGAAAGTAAATTTTGTCTCTTTCAAAAAGGCAATTCAGTTCTTATTCCACCATAAAAACAGGTGATAATGTTTAAAATGCATGTTATCAAAGTGTATAAGTTCAGTCAAGTAATTGGTGCATATTGGTAATCGATGAATCTATTTAGAAAGGGAAAACCTGGAAAAGAAAAATGATAGATGGAAAATGATAGATGATGCGAAATAGCGCATTCTGTCTTGAATTATTTAATAAAAAAGGTTAGTTTGGTGATAATATTACTTATATGGAAAGAGCCAAATGATCGTTAAAAATACTTTCAAATCATAATGGAACACATTCTTGTTATTTTGTTTCAGAAATAGCATTAAAATATATATATGGTACTTGAGAGATATTACCTCTTCAGGAAGTATGGCCACATAGTGCTTTCAGAGTTAATATCAAAACTAATCAACACCTGATTCTAATACTACTACGTTAAAGACAGTTTTTGAAACGAAGTTAAAAGAAAGCTGTAGAAATGCATCGAGAGGGATTTATAGATTAGCCTTTCCTTAAAATGAGGTTATGATTGTTTGCATGACTTCCCAGGATAGTCATTGTCATATTGAAGAGGTTAAGGGATCGGAAAAATGTAATGCAATGTTCATTCTGTTAGGTTTGCAAATGTTCTTCAATAATATGTAAGGAATTTTCTCAAATTGCTCATGGTTCACAAGTACATAGCAGAGTTTTTTGAAAATCTACAGCTGCAAACAAAACTGCCACCAATGATGTATCTCATAGATACTGATTGATGGAGTCATATGTGTCTGTAATATTTGTATGTTATTTTTTATTTCATAAATTAAGCTCTTTCCCCAAAGAATAAATGTTAAGAGATGATACACAAAGCAACCATCAAATTCCATGTATACACTTTTTATAATAAAGAAAATAACGAAAAATCAACAAACATAATTGCTTCTAGGCTCATAACTGAAGTGAATATCCATTCAAATGGGTAGTATATTCCTAGTTTGTCTGGTTTTTTTGCCGGATGCCTAAAGGGTCACAACATGGGTCCAAATTCTCCTCGGTGACCTGGAAGCTTACACACTTGTTATTATTTGTAAATTAAGCCATTCTCTTTTCATCATATATATTTTTTATTGCCTGATTGCGAATCATCAAACGGGAGAGCTGGGGAAATATGAGCTGAACCTATTTTTCTTATTTATATTCTATTAATTTAAAGTAGAAATAAGTTCTGTTCATGTACATAATATTATTCTGCTATTTTCATTGTTATTGCTAGATTGTTGTAAATTTGGTAGGAATGGATTTTTTGAGAAAATAATAAAATGTGGTCTCATGCTTGTACACGCTACATTACCTGACAAAAGATGTTTTGCAAAACTTAAATTTGAATGAAAATATAAAGCTAAAAATAAATTTTCTTAAAAAACTTTATAAAGAAAAAAATAGTACTAATACAGTTACCTGCTTTTGTGTCTAACTTTGCTCAGACCTTATTTCATTTTTAAATTGAAATAAGATTGGCCGTATTACATTCAGAATACCCTTACAACTCATAAATTAAATGCAAAAGTTTACGTTGCCCTTGTATTTTAGAATTGAAATTTTGTAAAATTATTTTGATTTGACTTTAACTGTCTTTAAAATATATTATTACTTATTAAACCTAAATTAATTAGTTGGTATCCTACAGTTTCCCCTATCCAATCTCATTTGGAATTCAAGGACTAATTAAGTATGCATATATGCAAGGAGATGTCGCCGAATTCATCTGTGTCAGACAATGTTAATTGCATTTCTGATTCCATTTGAAAGAATTAAACAATTTCTTCAGAATAAATTGGTAAAGAACTTCTTCATGTCTTTTGATCAATAGTTTAAAAAATATATCCATTCATAAAGAAAACACATTATCCATCCTTAAATCAGTGGCGAAGCAGAAGCTGGTCCATGTGCTATAAGTTGATTATCTAATATCATTTTTTGGGTGACAGCCAGACTTCAGGAAGAAAAAAACAGGAATGTTTTTAAATTTTTTTATTTCTTTTTACTATTTGTCTATAAAATAATAAGCATTACCCGATTTTGACTGGATATTATTAATTTTAAATATAGAATAAAAATAAGAATACCGTCTTTATTTATCTATTTATCATAAAATTCTAGCAATATATTTACCTCCGATAATAAGCATATCCTTCAATTTCTTGATAATTTGAAAAAGCTGAGTATTTCTGAAAATATACCTTTCCTTACCTTTTGAGCAGTTTCTAAAAATGATATTTTTACTTTTACATTATAAGCCGTATTCGAAATTTAAGACTTTTTTATTGTAAAAAAAGGCTTACTAACATGGTTTTATGGTAGATAATTTCTATGTTCGTGATAAAACAAATTTAATGTATTTAAGAAAAAAAAGTTTCCCATTTTAATACATGCTATTAGAAATGAATAATTTGGAAATTAATATTCAGAATATGAAGATCTTTATAGCATAATGTATAGCTGTAAATAATTAAGTTAAAAATTTTTGGTTACCCCATTATTTATTTTTAAAATGAGTTAAAAGGCTCTATTAAGTAAGAAGTATCTTAGAAATTGACTTTCCATCTTAAATTGACTCACATCTGCATTAAGTTATAAGCAGCTTTTTAAGTTTCATTTTTGATTTCTGAAAAGTGAAAGCTAATTTGATGACCACGACAGTTATTTTTTCGGTCCTTTTAACCGTGAATGAATATCTTATATTTGTTTAAATTAAAAAAAAAATAACTACAACCACATTAGGAAAGGTGTAATTTGGAAGCTGGGATAAAAAAAATAAATGTTTAAATTTAATATTTGTTTATAGGAGAGAATGAATGAAGAAGTTTTAAATGTAAAGATATTTTTTCTCTCTTCATATTCTTAAGGAAAATTTCATAAGATATTTTAAATATTAAAAAAACCTTTAAATACTATTATAGTTTGATTTTATTATTCTTTCTAATTTCTAAGAGTTAATTAAATAGAATTACATAAATTTGAATTCAAACATTGAATGATATTCCATTTAATAATAAAACTACATATTTCATTGCATTTTACTGAGATATATTTGCTTCATGAATATTGTCACGATTTTCTAAATATCTCTTAACTGTCAAATATTGATCAAATAACATATAAAGAAAAAGTATATTAATCATGTTTTTTTTAACTATTTTTAAACCTTAAAATTAAATTAAATCATAAAACAGCAAATAAATTTTTAATTTGTATGTCAGAAAAAAGGTGTCAACTTTTTTTTTTATTTCTTTTAGGAAAAAAGAAACATATTCCAATAAAAATATTAATAAAAAGAGGAAACTTAGAATAAGAGCTATAAAGAAATAATTATTTTAAAATATCCTTTCTTTCAGAGATTAAAAGATTCTTTTTTTTCTTCTTTTCTTAAAAGATCTTTTACTTTCATTGAGATATACGAATTATGTTCTGTATATTTTTTTATGAGAGAGCTGAATTTTATCAATTTTACAAACGAAGGTTTCATATTCATGCTTAAAAATTAAAGCCTAATGTGAACTTACATGAACACATTGAAAACCATTAAGGAAAGTATATTGTACCGTTTGCTTTTAAGTTCTTAAGCACCGTTCTACTTATTTTTTTGTGTAATAAATTTTTTACGTACCATTTCTTAAGTGATGCCCACATATAACGTTCAATTATACCCAATTTAATAAAAACAAAACCATCTTTGCACAAAATACTTTTTGTAAAACCTTCAGATTTGTAATAATATAATATAAGAAATTGCTAAAATATAATTAATTGGTACTTGTCTCTTATAGCGGCGCCCGGTGATTAATCGCCAAGCGACTAAGAAATATCGCCAAGTACGATGTATCAAAATACAGGGTCCACGAGTTGGGCGACCACTTGGCGTAATCATAAT
>BMAW01029544.1:886648-910496 GCA_019974015.1 Nephila pilipes | reverse complement strand
TATATATATATATATATATATATATATATATATATATATTATTACCTTACAATTTTTTTTTTATTCAAATTTCTTATTGATTGGATTATTTGTGAAACATTTATCATTATTTAGGTGTCTGATTATTTATGGTATTATTATTTGAATTTCTTATTACTATAAATTATTGTTTAGAGTACTTATGAAGTATTTAGATTGTGATATATTTAGCATTATTTTATAGATTATACTTATAAGATATTTTAATTATTCTTTTATTTGAGTTTTTATTAACTTAAATTACTATTTAGATTTATGTAGTATTTAGCATTATTTTTCTAATGTTCATACTATTTTCATATACATTTTAAAGTATTAGATTAGACTTACTTTTATATATTATGCGTTCAATTTGCATCGTCTTACCTAAATGTAAGGACATTCTAAAACAAATGAATTTTTTCAGTTTTTCAAATGGGGAAAAATGACTTGCAGCCCAGATGGATAGATTATTATGCTATTTTACTTCCTTTTAGTTAATAATCAGAAACTCTTTTTATGTATCATAGAGGAAATTGGATTAATTAATTCTGAATTAATTTTCCACAAGTGCAATACTCAAATGAATTTTTCAACAAAGAATTATCTTTTGCTTGGCTATTCCTGGATTTGCAGGCATTCTACATATAATAGTTTTTGTGGTACCACAAAAACTATTTGCTATTGATCTTGGTTCAGTTGCAGTGAGCTGAAATTTAGGAAATATTTATGATATTTGAAGCCCTCATTGCCTCAATTGCCCTTTTCATGACATTTGGGGGTTAACCATTTTTCAGCTTTGAATTTTCCTTGGCAGCAAAAATTGTTATTAAAAAATGCAGCAATTTTTTGACCCAGTCTATACGCTAATTCAGCACTAAATGTTAATGAAAAGTATTTATTTAAAATGGGATATTTTTTTAATATATTGAGCATTATTACTCCCATTAATGTGAAAATATATGCTAGAAATTATTATTATTTGAAAAGTATTTGAATTACTCTGGACCTCTATCTTTCACTGTGTATGTATACTCTCTTTGAAATTAAAACTTATAAGGCATAAATAATTTGACTAATGAGTAAATAGTCATGTATGCATTTTCTAAAATGAAAATGTAGTGTTAAATTGTTTAATCATTCCCCCCCTTTAAATTTTAGATTTATATATACAAATGCTGTATTTAAAGAAATATGTAACTAATTTTTGTGGTGGATATTGTCTGTATTTTGTTAATTATGGATTTAAAATTGACCTAAAAGTATTTTCAATTGGTAGAATATTTTTTGTTATAAAAGTACTATTAAAAATTATTTGCATTTGTAAAAGTATGCTCTAAAAATAATTGTGATGTTTGAAAAAAGTTTTCTCTGATTTCTTATTTAATTTTCTACCTTCTTGTTACAGTTGCTAAATTTTCTTGTAGTTTAATTTCAGTGACAAAACATATAAATATATATATTCAAATTAACATATATATGTGAATATATGTTAATTTGAATAAAATGTTTAGAAAATCATTAAAAAGAAAATTCTTTTCCTTAAAAGTGATTGAATTTAATTAAAGATACAAAATTTATTATTGATAGAATTTACTTTTGTTTCAACTCAAAACTGAGATGGTTTTATGGGATTGATTCATTATCTGTTCTATAAAAAGAAATGTTCACCAAAGGTAAATTTTCCAGATTTTATGCTCTGAAGCATTTTGAAACCAATAATGTACTCTATGTATCTAAAAAAAATCTCTATATATTTCATGTCTTTCTAGCGGAGAGTATAAATATCACTTTCCTTTTGTGATAGAAAATATTTTGCCTTTTTTTTTCCTTCTATAGTTGTTTGTACTTTGTCTTTTTAACCTGGAATAAAATGTTGTATAAAAAATCATTTTTCATAATGCTGATATGTATTAATACTAGAAAGACAGAAATGGTCCTTTTAACTGCAAACAAATTTTAAACAATGGTTTTAACTGTATTTTTTCTTTTTCTTTTTTGTTCATTGATTTTTCTTAACTCTTCATGAAGATGAGGTAGAAAAAAAAATTACTTGCTTTTGGTCATTAATATTTACGTTATAAGTGTTTATACCTAGAAAGGCTGACTGTGGTCATTTTGTATATTTTGTTATATGCAAACTATTTGTTCTTCCCTTCTCAGGAATGTGATAAAATGAAACAAAAAGGAAAGGGCAGGGATGGAAAGACACCTGCTGGTCATGTGTGATTCGTTTCGTGTTTATTTGAATATGATTTGATGACAGGGATATACTATGTTGTGAGAGTTGAAGAGCGCCTACTGGTCACGAGAAATTATTTCTGTGAGGGAATGTTATCTCTAATTATTTTATTCAAATTACAAATTTATTTCTTTTTGGACATGCATTTTCTCTTGTAATGTCACGAAGAACCGCCATTAAAATAAATTTGTTGGAAAAAGAAATTTTTCAACTGTTACAAAATATACCTGAAACAGATTCTGATTCAGATGAAAAATCGGATTTTTGCTTAATCTGCTCAAAATTATTACTCCTTTGAATCTGAAAATGAGGTTTTGTTTATAAACACAGATTCTCAACAAGCAAGTACTTCACGAGGAAGAAACTAGTGATAAGGGGTCAAAAGAGGAGCAGATTTGTGAAAAAAAAAAGTGAAGAACCAGCATCTCTCTCTCAAGATGACCGGAATGAGGGTAATAAAGATAGGACAGTGTGGAATATAGTTCCTTCTGGTTCTCTTTCTGTTGGAAGATGGCAGCAGCATAATGTATTGAGAAAAGTTCCTGCACTGAGGTAACTTGCTATTAGGCATATAACTGTTGGAAACATTACTAGTGCTTGGAGGCTCCTTGTAAACAAAAAGATTCTGCATTTCATACAAAAGTGCACAAAAACAGACGCTCAGTGACATATACAAAGTCTTCACTGGGGTATATCCTGAGAAGATGCTTTTATTTCTTTACTTCATGCCCACAGATTTTTTTTTTAAAGGAACTTCTATTAACAATATGTGGTCCGAGTCTTGGAGTCTTAACTTTTTCAACGAAACAATGTCTTGTGATAGACTCAAAGAAATTATGAGGCTTTTGCATTTTAATATAAAATCAACAAGATTTCAAGAGACTTCAAACAGATCAATTTACCCTTGTGTAGATGTGCTTGAAGGCAAGAAAGTATAATACTAAATCCGCTTCCTAACGATGGCTGGTACAAAACTTTTTCAATGTCCTTGACTTTGCCACTATCAATACCTGGGTCATTTATAAAGAAACTACCAGTATAAACAACAAGCACGGTGATTACATTTTGAACTTAGCTGATGAATTCCTCAAAAATTATGTTTCCCCTGAGAAATTTTCACATACAGATATCGCCTCGGGCACAAATGATGCTTGCATTACCTTAGTCAGAAAAGGAAAACAATGCCAAATTAATCATTGCCTCTATACCACGATAAACATTTGTCCTGACTATAAAATATATGCTTGCTGATCCTGTACAGGTAAATTGATGAAGCTTAGTGTTTGTAGAGACTGCATTAAGGGATAACACAAGTCATTCCAAAATGTTTATATTTTTAAATCGTGTTTTATAAAATCAATCAGTAAATGCTATATCCATTTAAAACATTTTGTGTATTTCAAATATTAATAATATTTAATTGTGTAGTGTGCTTTATTTTGTATTTATTATCGAAATTTAGGGATACTTGATTGTATGCATTGCCATATCTTGAATTTGAAATATATATAATAAATCATAAGCAGGTAGAAAAATCAATGAGATATAAATTAAAAAAATTAGTAGTTGAAGGTATTGTAGAACTTATTTCTGCAAAATATCTTAGGAGGGGAAAAAAAAAAAAGCAGTTTTTATTTTTTGAACAAAAGCGGTGAAAATGACTGCTTCTCGTCTTTCTAGGAATGCGGAAAATGCTGTCGTTCTAGTGTTAAAATATAGATACTATTATTGCTATTTTCAAGTATTTGGCAAAATTGCATATGTGTTTTGCATTGCAATCTAGTGTAAGAACTTTGAAATTTATATCTCAGACCTTTGCATTTAAAGTGGATTACATTTAGCTTCATCTTGAGACAATGACTGATAAACAGCGGTTATTACATAAAAAAGGCTTTCAAAATAAAACTTGCTGTCAAGTACATCTTGAAAAAGGTACTTTCAAGAATGAATATAGAAGTGAAGGTGTTAAGTTAAAACCTTTGGTGAGTCTTCTCTCAGATATCTGCCTGAAATAGACTATTGCTTGATTGAGTGACATGTTTTATAATAATAAAAATAATTACTTTTTATAGTGAATATTGTCAAATTTTATGAAACAAAAAGGATAAAGATTATTATAAATATACAAGAAAAAGGAAATTATTTTAATTTCCCAATTATATTTAAATATCAAATGGGGGGGGGGAGAATCTGTTTTGAATGATCGATAATGAGTTGACAGTTTAGTTTTTCTTTTCAAAACAGCTTAATAGCAGTTCTTATTAAAGTACAAGGAGAGAATTTTAAAAAATTAAATATTCTTTATTAAAAAATTTAATTTAATTGATAATCTTCTGAACCAAGTAAACAGTATGTTCAAACTTTCCCCCTCTTTTCTTTTAAACTAATGTGTAATATATTTTATAAATAATGACATTGACAAAAGTTTACTTTTCTACTTGTAATTCACAATTCTGTAATAGGCATTCACAATTCTGTAAAGAAAGTCGCCCGAGTCTCCCCCCCCCCATACCATGTACATATACTTGTTTTTCTTCAGTCATCCATGAGATTTTTAAACTGATTCTTGTTCATATCCATTATTCCATAAGAATGAAGAATTTTTTGTATGAACTGTTGTAAAAATCCAATCAATACTATTGCAAATATATTTTTTAATAATTGGCACTTTAACGCAATAAATATTAATAAGCTATTTTTAAAGCTAAGAGGAATTTTAACAGATCATTAATAGTTTTTGAAGTCATTTCCTTTTTCAAATTATAAAAATAAATATTTTATTATGAAAACATACCATTATTCTTAAAATTTTTGAATGATATTACTATTTTATCTTGATAACTATATATATTTAATGTGTGATACTTATCAATATTGTAATTTTCCTTTAAACCTGTGACTCATTGTGTCCTGCATAAAACTTTTATTATGCATTTGTTTCTGTAACTTCCATATTTTCAAGTATTCCCTAATGATATTTTTAAAGGAAAGTAATGGATAGCTGTGTTTGTGTTAAGTGTTTGTATTTACAATGCCTTTTATTAAAATTTTGTTGTAGCGATGTATATCATCGGAAAATTATTAATTTTGTATTATGATTTGGTTTGCCAAAGAAATCAATTTTTTTTATTCCAGTTTTCTTAATTGTTTCTTCAAATAAGTAGTAGTAAATCAGTTATGATAATTGGAATGACTTAGAATTAGTGTGATGCATGCAGCAGGATTACTGTCATTTGTTCAGCTCAAGCAAAAATTTTCGGATGCATGTTTCATGTTATATAGACTAACTTGCATGTTTCAAGTTATTTAAACAAAATAAAAAATTTGTTGAGGTTTTTAATATAGAATGATGGAATGTCAGATTTATTTTACTATCAATTGTATATTTATTGTTATTAAATTTTGAGCTCATTTTTATTAAATTAAATTTTATTGAATTACATAACACTTTGATGGTTTGAAGAATCAATGTTTGCTCTGCTTTTTCTTACAGTATTAGGTTTAACAGTCGCCGAAATTGGCAGCTGTTTCCCCTCATTTGCTTCTAAACATCACCCTCTTCTTGCACTGCTGCAGATAACTCCTTCGCTTTTAAAAAAGACAGTCCAAAGAATTATATGCAGTACACATTAATGTACAATTTACAGTAATTATTATTTACACTTTTGAGCAATTCAGTAAATGATAAATGGTATAAATTTTAGTTTGTAAAATATTAAAATATCTAATACACACAATTTTAAACTTAATGAAATATTTTATTATATATACCTATAAATCTTTTTGAGAGTTCTTTAAAACATGGAATTACACATAGTGGAGCTATGCAGTATTTGCAATAAGTATGTGTTTAGTGACAAATTATTTTCTATTGTTATCAGATTTATTGTCCCTTCAGAAGCTTACTTTCTTTAGGTAAGTTTGTGCATCATGGCCTTGAGATAGTGATCTTTTTCTTTCCCATGAAGTTTAGGGTCTTTGGTAAACTTGGGTCACTTGCCTTAGGATCCTTTAGTGATCCCTCTCTATTTTCAATCATTCTTCTGGTCAACCAATTTTGTCTTTTTTTCCCCCATTTTTTTTCATTATTCCAGTTTCACCTTCTTTGGTGTATTTTAGAAGGGTTTGATTCTTGCACCCATAAGCATCAACTTTCACTCAATTTCATGAAATTTGCTGTAACATACTACACATCTTCTAATTGGTCCTTATTTTCTGATGAAGGAATATAGCCAGGAAAGTGGTGTGCTGACAGTCTTAATGTTAGTAACTCAATTAACTGGTTTTATATATTTTCAAATGTTTGTCAGTGTGATACTTTTCAATGATTTCAATGTGAATTTCAAATTCGATTTTCATTGCATTTTTTTCCATAACAATTAAATTCTTTACATCTAATAATTAATGTAATACATTTTTATAACATTTTTTATGAGATCACATTACATCGTAAGTTTTCAAGCTGCTAATCCATGAAGTTTTCACAGTCCATTATATTTTTATATTTTAATGCAATCTTAGGTTTCTTCATTTTTCATTTTATTTGTGACTTTTACTATTTCAGGATTTTGATCCAAGCTTATAAAATTGAAATATTTTTTTTTTATCTCTCATTCTTCTGATCATCATCTTTCCTTTCTAATAAGCAATTCTCCCTTATTCAGCTTTTATGTTTTCAGTTCCTTTGAAAGATCATTAATATTTGGCCTTAATGTTCTAAAAAAGACATATTCTAGATTTTAATAACTTCTCCCTAACTCAGGAAAGCTCTAATAATTATCCATACTAATACCTTTTGCCTAACGGTGGCTGAAATAATGTCAAAATAACATTAGTAGAAAAAGAACATTTTCTATGTGTTCTTTGGATATTTCTGTGCCTTTACTTACATAACTTATTATAGACTACACTTGTCCAGTATGAGATTTGCACAACATATACATTTTGATTTCAAATCCAACCCTTTAAGTGGAAACTACTATTTCATCTAATAAAGTTTGTCTTTTATATATAAAACAGACTTTCATCAATACATACATTTTGCTTGGATGTATAAACTTGCAGAAAAAATTTCTTCAGTTATTAAATACAGCCTGGGTTCAAAGATGTGAATAGTCTTATGTTTTTGCTCCTGTGAAAATGACAAAATTGCATTTTCAAGTCGAACATTCTTGAACTAAAAAGATTTGTAAAACTTGGTGTTTCAATCAACTGTCATCTTGATCAATACCATCTTGCTGTTGGTATTGCAATTATCCCTTGTAAAATTAGTGCAGGAAAAAATACTTGCATTTCATTTGCAATAATGTCATATTAATGAGGAATTTGTATGTACAGTTTGCTCTTAAAATTTTCATCTGCATCATATATATATATATATATATATATATATATATATATATATATATATATATTTTGTATAAAATTAAGATATAATATATAATATTTATACAAAAGCTCAAAGTATTCTAATGGAACAGAAATGTTTCTCGCTCGTTTTTATTTTAATATCTCCAGTAACATTAAATCAACTTGGATCTTGAGAACTTACTACCATTGTCTCGCATATGAGAAATATTTGTCCTTGTTCTATTTTTTTAAGCTTGGAAAAACTATCACCAAACTCTCCTTCAGACTCAGAATTTGATAAACTGTCAAAATCTTTTCTGAATACATTCATCTTCAGAATTATTCATCTTTCATTTTTGAGCCATTTCAAACTCATTGAGCCAGCTACAAACTCATGCCAAATGACGCACACAAAAAAAACTAGATCAGCAACACAATTTCATTAGCAACATTTCCCCTCATTATACAAAATATTTTGCTATATCCATTCTGACATATGAAAGCATCTCAAACTAAATAATTTTGTTGGCATCATTAAGAATTCATATAACATGTGATAATGACAAATGAACTATTTTCATCAACACACATTAAAGAAAAATTTCACTGCTTAAGCCTTACTTGTGTGTGCAATCATTTTGTTTGGAATCCATCTAGCAAGCTAAACTTTGTATGCATTATGATCCTTTATTCAAATTTGACCTGTGCTGGTTTATAACCGTCAAACGGTTAAAGTGAGAAAAAATATAAGTGAAAGCAATCACTCTTAAGTTATTTTTTGATATAGAGTATTACATGACATATTGCTGATTGCAATAAATATTGCAGTAAATTTATTAGTTTGAAAATAAAATATTTTTATAAATATAACTTTTTAATAGGGATCTGGGATCAATTTCTGGGATCAAATAATTTGACGATGTTGTCTGTATATTGATATTAAAGATATTGAAGATGAAGTTATTACAGAAAAAACTTTTTTTTAACTGATATAAATTATTATATAAATTGCAATGAAGTTGAATGAGTTTTATGTTAATTAGATCTGCATTAATTAAATAGCTCTATATAATAACAAAATAAATAAATATGCCAGATGCACTTATGCTATTTGTTCTTATAATTGTCCTAATTTCTACATTTAATTTGAGAGAAAGCTGATATGTTATATGTATCATTTTTATGTTCATTTGATATAAGATTCGGTGTGTATAATATACAGGTAATATTATTTATTTTCTTCCCATAACCATAATTATTTAGATTGTGCCAAAGAAAAATGATGAACAATTGGGTAACTCTGCTGAAAGAAAAGTTTTAATCAGGTGCGCAGTTCCTATCTCATATTCTCTCTTTTGCTTCATGTTTTAGAACTGTATATTTCACATTTGCTAGAATGAAGTAGATAAATAATTAATACATTTCATGTTGTAGATTGAGTCCCATTAGTCATTTAGTTTCTGGAGTTAAGAAAAGAAATCCAAGTAAGGTTAGTGCTTAGATTCCCTTGTAATTGAATTTATTATTTTTTTGTTTGAAAAGTATTTATGAAATTATGCAAGAAGTTTTCTTATATGATGCTGCAAAAATTAATTTCCTAAAATGTGTGTATAAAAGCATTGTCCATTAAGTCCGATACTAATTTAATTTCATCATTTCATAACTGTGAATTGTTTGAGATTTTTGAAATAGCCAAACTTTGAAAAATTTTTTGTGCAGTTTTTTATTACATTTTAATATTGTTCCTTGCTACACTTGATTGTATGCTTTAAATATAATTTAATTTCATCTTATCAGTTTGTTTTCATGTAAGTTTATATTTAATTCTTTAAATTTCAGTATTTTATTATTATGGATAATGTAGCCTTTTAAATCAGTTTAGTTACAAAACGAAACAGTATGAAATATGAAAATCTGAAAAGCTAGTGAGTTCAATATTCTATCATTTTTTGCCTCTTTCCTTAGACAAACTAAAGCTTCACTCCTAATTTTGTAAAAGGTTTTCTCTATTTCAATTATTTTTTTGATACTCTTATTAAATTAAAAATTAAATTAGCATTTCTTTTATTTTCTAACTCGTTGAAAGATTTCAAATCAAATTTTTTAATTAATTATATTTTCAATTTTTTGAAATTAAAAAATGCCATTTTTTTAACATTAGATACCAGTTCTACAGAAATCATATTTTGTAAAAAATGGAAGAAGTGAAAATAACCAGTTTGATTCAACTCTATCAGCTGCAGATAGGTAAGCTTTGAGATTGTTAGATAACCACAAATACACATTTGTAATTATTAATCTTTATTTTTATCTTCCAAATACTTTTCTAATTTCATTTTGTAGAAATATTAACTTCATCAATATATAGCTTAACATTTTTGTTAATTGTATTCATTATAATTTGTAATTTAATAATTTAATGCTCATTTCTTTATTTCAAAGTTTTTTTAAATAGGCTTTTTTTTTTGTTTTGAGTCACATTGAAAAGTGTAAAATATTTCCAGAAGTTCTTGTTTTAAAAATAAAATGAAGTTTATATGCTCAAAAGGTATTTATTGAACATCATTAGAGGTTTTTCAGAATATAAATATGTATACTTAACAGTATAATGAATTTTTGCATGAAGTTTATCTAGTTTTATTATAAATGCTGCTTATTTACAATAATTTTTACAAATATCCTTTTCATATCGCAAATGTATTGTTTTCTTTGGGTTTTAACATTATTTATTTTTATACTCCTGCAAATATTCATATACTTAAATATATATATTTATACTGATATTTTTGGTTCCTCAGTCTAGTGATTGTATCTATTGTTTCTTTGAAGACTCGTTATATCATAACAAAGCATGATATTTTAGATTATTCATAATCAGGAAGATATTTATAAGCAAATTAATCTTATGTTTCATTACATTCATTTTACTAACATAATTTTGCGAATTAATGTTCACATTTCATTTGATTTCATCTTTAAAATCTAAAGTTGTCATCTACATATTAATATAAAATTATTAAATATCTACAGATTCATTTTCCTGGATATTACTGACCTTGGGGACTCAACAACATTTTGTATTATCACAAGGAATGGTTCAGTTAACAAAATGTAATACATATTGAAAAATGACAAAATAAAAATATCACTCGCATCAGCATCATATTCTACAAATACGTTTCATGTAAATAATAATAAAAAAATAGTACACTATACATAAATTTGAAGATAAACATTAAAGGTATAAATCAACAAAAACATACATGAATCAAATTCCTTTGTTTTGGTTTATTATTTTCCATCTTAATACTAGTTTACTTCTTCTATCTGATTACTCTTTAAATTGTTTATATACTCCATGCATCTCTGGAAATGACAGGTGACATTTACTCTGGTAAATTGACATATCTGTGAAAATGAATCTCATGGAAACATTTGTAGTAGCAGGATTCTTATTTAATCATCTTTAAAATCAAAAGTATTATATTGCTTATGGGACTTTTGATTGGAAAATTAAATCTTTTATGTACCATATTCCACAAATTATGTATGCAGTAGCCAAACATTGATTTAAACTCGTTTCCTTGAGTATTAGAAGAAGGAATTTTTAATTTGCATTTTCTCTATAAAATCATCAGAGTCTGGTGGTAATCCCAGAGAATTGCTTCATTTTTTTAGAAAAAACTTTTCTTTGGGATTTACTTCCATGACTGAATTATACTTCATCCTGTCTAAAAGCTTGATTAACAGGTAATTGTATTACATTTTTGGTTGTGGATTTTGTGCAATGCATTTTTAAAAAAATCATTGCAACATATTTTTTTTATGTAGTGAATGGTAACAATTACAATTTTTGTGAATTATGGGGATCAGCACAATTGTATGAATAATTTTAACAGTTTTGAAATATATCAGATATGTACAGTGAGTCCCAAAATTTAGTATATACCTAAATGTGTAAGGTATGTGTTACTGATCAGGCTAAATTTTGCTTTAAGAAAAACATGTTTTTTATTGTTGATATTTTTGTTCGTCCCCTTCCAATATATAGAGAAAATAAATTTTTTTATCGGACTTTTATTAATTTTCATACAAGCAATAAATATTTAGTTGCATATCTTCTCACTTGAATTACGACTTGCAACCCTTTATGAGTGGATTCCACCACTTTTTTTGGTTTCAATTGAAATTTTTACCTTCAGAATTTCTACATGTCTCAACATGTTTATGAATTCATTTATCTAATTGAGCTAATATATTTTCTTTGACATTTTAGATCTGGAGGTTGGGGTGGAATATGTAAATGTTACTTGCAGTGATACAACAAATATAACTATGCTATTTTTACTGAATGTTTCTGGTCATAGACCTGCTGAAAACCAAAGTTTGACATGTGTCCTAATTTTTTTGGTACTGTTTTTCAAGTTATTCTGATGCTTGGATATATGTATATCTTGAATGGCTCCAAAGAAAACATTCTCCTACTCCTCCTTCTGCCATATAGCTCCAAATGTAGATGGATCCAACCACATACTTAACCAACTTTATGGTGTGTATAGATCCAATTCTTTTCTAATTTTTCTCTGCATTTTATATCATCTTTTCTTTGTATGCTGATTGAATTTACTGATGGGAAAGTAGAACAATTTTCCAGAATGATTTTGACTTTTAAATATGGATTTTTGCAAGAGTTTTTTTTTCTATTGATGTTACTAATGAGTGGTTTCCATTTTGGAGTATTACCATGGAAACTTACATTATGAAGAACATGTTCATTAGTTTCAGCGAAGATTGTTATTCCATTTTCTGATGACATCAATGTAGCAAGTTTTGAGGAGTTAAACTTCAGAATTTCTGTTCCAGAGTATATGATCTCCTCTTTGCAAATAGCACTCAAAACTTCTTAATGCCTCTTGGAATATTCATCGCAGATTCCATTTTGTAATACTTTGGAATTATTTTTTGATGCTTTGGTATTATTTTTGGACAAAACCATGACTTATCCATGTAAACAAAACATATTCTTATTCAGATTTGTAATCTTTTGACCATTTGATGACTAAACATTTATTTTCAAATGTTTCCCTCCTCAAGCACATTTCAAGAGTTTTTCAGTGTGAAAGAATGATTATATTAATGAAAAATGTTATGCTAAAATTATCAAATAAAGCTGTAAAAATACTTTAAAACAAAATTTTAAATGAAGAAATTTGGTAGTTAACTAATAAATTCGTTATATATGTTCAATTTTGTAGTTTGATTTTTTGATAAAGTTTCTTGTCTGTTTTCAAAAAAGAATAAATCGATTTAACAAATTTTTCACGAGACAGGTTGGGTTGGACAAGGTACCTACAATGGAAAATTCAATTATTTGTCAGTAAATTATAATTGGTTCATTAAATACTTCCAACTTTTGAAGTGTATCTTGAGTTGACTGTGTGTATATGTATATGTATATTCACACAGTGAACTGTGTAATTTTCTATGTGTGTGTGTGTGGAGTGTTGGCAAGTCAAATACACAACAATTCATTCTTAATGTTAAACATATCTTTATTAAGAGACAAATATTTAAAATGGGTGGAGCAAAATTATATAAATATTTTAGACATAAAACTACACATTACATCCTGTAATGCATCATTTCGTCTCACCACTCACTGGCTCTTCTGAGCAAAAACAGGTAGTTCTGTCTGTCTACAGTTACATAACTCTAGATGGAACCATGTAATGAAAGGGGGATACAGGAATACAAATCCAGGCCTACATCAACCATCATGACCAGGGATGCATCCTTGCATGTGAAAAATCAATAAGCATATTATATAAAAATTAATGTGAACTGAAAAACTAAAAATAATAGTAACTTACAAATAAAAAAAAATTAGTAAAATTCAAACAAATAAGCATCAGAAAGATTTATAACAAGAAGTAATAAGAAATATGTATGCAGATGTAAATTAGACAAACAGTACAAAGAAATCTTGAGTATGGGGAGAATGTAATAAGTACAAATCATAGTTTCTAATGTATGATGAGATGTATAAATATAATATTCATCCATATGGCCATGCTTTCTGGTATTCAATGCAATTATTTGTTTTGGTTGGATGATCGAAATTGCCATGTTTTGGGCTTCACTTGTGGGATTTATTATGGTCCAAGAAGTTTGTTGCAGACCTTTTGTCCGGGTCCATGTTGCGTTCTTTTTATAGCAACCTATTCATTGACATTATATGCACGAGTAGGTTTTTGTCACAGATTGTAAAACATTTTATTCATGTTCTACCCTTTTTGAATTTGTTCTTTGGTTGCTTTGTATAAGAGTTCTTGATTGCCATTAAATTCAAGCTTTAGTTGTTCGTCGATTAACTACTGAATATGCAAATAAATTTTATTATTAATTTTTGTACCAAGGAGTAATTCAAAAAGTGTTGTGCTGATACTTCATTGAAATGTTGCATTTAAAACCTCTGGTACTTTAAGAACACATTTGAACCACTGTGTTGGATTGTTTTTGAACATCTTAGGTAGGACAGAAATAATGGTTTGAATAAGGCTTTCAACTTGACTATTTGCATTTGGCAAACCTGTAGTAATATGATGTTGAGAAATATTTTCTTCAGCACAATATATGTGGAATTCATCTGAGGTGAATGCTGATTCTTTGCCAATGATAAGGAAATGCAGATTTCTAAGTACTGCTTTTTGAATATCCATTTTTTTTTATTGCTTCAGAAGTAGATTTTGATTTTGTGGGGTATAACCAAACAAACTTGGTGAAAGAGTCAATGACTGCTAAAATATGTTTGTAATTTTTGTTAGATGTCGTTATAGGGCCAAGGGAATCAACATGGAAAGTATTGAGAGGTAAGTCATCTTTAGAAAGGGGATGGAGGGAGCTTCCTTTTCTTGATTTTTTTGTTTTTCAAAAAGGGCATTACACAATTAGAAATACATTTTTCAATTTTGGGTTACAGTTGAGATACAAAATAATTACTTTTTAAATGTTCAAATGTTCTTTTAAGCAAAAAATGCCCTTTGTGATGAGCATTTTTAATAATGTAATATTGTATTGAGTCAGGGACAGCAAGGATTTCTGTACTATTGATAAATTTGGATAGGATCAGCAAACTGATTAGTTTAAACATGAATCCTATTATTAGGCGTAAACATGGGCCATGTGTGAGCTGGAATGATGCAAAATCCTGTAAAGATAGTCCTGCAAAGCAAGTGCCCAATGCAAAATTGGCATGTTTACATATCTCTTGCTCCTAGTTTTGGTAAATTCTGCACAATTTTAAAAGGCATTCTTAAGATATATCCTTTAAAATCTCCAAGAGCTTCTACAATTGCTAAAACTCCTAATTCGTAATTACTATATTTTCTTTTGGTTTCAGATTTTTTTGGACTTGTAACTATATTGTGTGTAAAGAATTATCTGTAGATCATTGTAATAAGACAGCAGTAAGGCCGTCAATTGATGCATCAGTGTGTATGTTGGTTTCACAGTTTAGTCGATATATGCCTGAGAAAGGTTTCTAACAAAACAGACATTTTATCTCATCAAACGAAGCTTTTTCTTTAACACCAAAATGAAAGAGGGTATCTTTACAAAGTAGTCACTTAGAGGTTTTGCAATGATGGAGTAATCAGAAATAAATTTACGAAAATAGTCTGTAAGGCCTAAGATATGTGGAACATTTTTAGTAGTTTTAGGTTCTGGGTAATTGACAACTGATTTAGAGTTTTAGAAGAAGGGAAAGTTTTCCATCTCTTCGGTAATATGACCTAAATATTCAATTTTCGTATGTAAAAATTGACATTTCGAAAATTCGTTAAATTGATTAACAGCTTCAGATTCATTTTTAGCTGGAATAACAATGTCGTTCATGTAGAGCAAAACAATTCTTTGTAGTATTAATCTCAGAAGACTCGATTAATGAATCGTTGAAACACTGAGGGACACATAGAAAGATCTTAAGGCATTTTAAGAAACTGAAATAGCCCATTTTGAGTGACGGATTGATTGAGGTTTTTTTTAACGTTACACTAGAAACAACATGAAGGCTATTGATGACGGACCTCGTAATTTTTAAACCTCTATCAAGTGACGAGGACGACACTTGAGGTGGCCCCTCCCTCTCCTAACTTCTACACCTTGCCAGATTAGTGACACAGATACAAATACTGCATACAGATAAGCAACACAAACACATATAATATAAAGCTACACTTATAATAGCGTTCAGCTCACAAGCTTAGTAGTTCTTGCTGCGCACAAATCTCCACAGTATTGCTTAGCCCTCGACAAGCAGATTCCGACAGATTCACGCCGAATCTCAAGAAGACTCGCTCAGACACGCTATCCTCCGCAGATCCACTCAGCCACTTCCAATTGATTCCCTGATAAGTCTTTTAAGCCTACTCCACAAGCAGACTGATTCCCTAGGCTGTAGCCTGTAGCTCTTGGCGTATTTGTACCTCTACTGGCCAGGTATGACGTCACATGGAAAAATTCACGAAAAGTCTATAACTTTCTTCCCAATCAATATTTTGCATAGGTTCCAGCACATACGAGACATTTACATTTGTCACCAAAGTCACCAACTTTCTCGACAAGTCGCTAAATCCGTCGCCAAGGTGATGGGGCCATTGCTTAAACTCTTTTTTGTTAAACTCTCTGTAAATGCATCTTTTCCTTCATAAGAGAATCGCTTCAGAGAAGCGCCATGCCATATTCATAACAATATGTTTGTTAAAAATTTGAATATCCTTACAAAAAGTAGTTATGGTGTCATTTAATGAACATTATTCACATCACTGGTAACAGCAACAGTTTTTTGAGGACACACATTGGATTTGTGACCAAGTTATTTGATTCTTAAATCTAAAATTTTCTTTTTTAAAATTTGAATCATGCGTCGATACATTAAATTTTGGATTTATATCGTGTCATTGGTTATGGGAATATACTTCCCTCACCACAGAGGTAGCTACAAAAATTTGGAATACGCCACGTACCATTAAAAGAACGATTTGTGTGTTTATTCTGAAAGAATTTTTGTACACTTAATTTATCTTTTAATTCCTGAATATTTGTACATCTATATAATATGAGTTTATCGGAAATTCCATTGAGAGATACAATAATCAATGACTGAAGCTTCACTAATAAATTTGATTTGCTAATTCTCGAATTGCAATTAAGTATTACAATACTGTTTCATTCAGTTGCATTTTTCTATTTTGTAATTTCATGCGTAACTTCTTGATTTTTTTTTCCCCTTCTAAATTCCTGAATAAGATTATTGTAAGAATAGATACTTTGTTGCGATTGAATAAAAAGTTTGGCTTGATTAACTAATAATCGTTTAACAAAAATAACTTTTTACTGTTCTGAGAAGGGACAAAATGCAAAACTTTCTTCAACATGGGGTGGTGGTGAAATGTTCTGTTATCTATGAATTGTTTTCGGGGGAGAAAAAAAACCAGCGAATGTTAAGAGTAAATCTTTTGCTCCGATCTATGTTATGTCTGAGGTAGGGTTGAAAATTCCTTCTCTGGGAAAGTTTTTCTGCTCAGCTTGTTTTTAAAAGCTCGCAAATCGGCGAGTGAACTCAAACTATTGTGAAGTTTGTCGCCAGTTCCTGTTACTTCTAACTGTAAGAAATTTGCGAGACAGATCAAATTGGGTAGATTTAAGTACTTAAAAATCATGGTACAATTTTGCAGCTACCTTCTTGAAGTTCGATCAAATATCAGATCGGTAAAGACGACATTATATAACAATTTTACATTTTCAGTGCTACCAAACTTCAATGCGTGCACAATTGCTGGAATGTCATTCAACTTTAGTGGATCCATTGCATACGTAGAAAATTTATTTAGTCAAAATATGTTTTAGAAGATGTTTCTTAACATTTATTTCAATATATGCGTGAAATATTACGATTTTGAAAAGAAGATATAAAGCAAAAAAAACCCCACAGTTTAGAACAAAATCGACATCACTAGCATGCATAATAATTTTTTTTAAAAAAAACATCAGCTCAAAATTGGGTTTAAAATGGAAAAAATATAATGTAAAATGGAATTCATATTAACTGTCTCTCAGAATTTCTTGGCTATGAAGATTTTTGTTTCTTGTTGTATTTCCTTAAAAAAAATCACAACGCAAATAACGAAGAATTCTGCAGCACACAAAGTTTGAAGAACATCTTTGGGTAGCTTACCCAGATGGATTTCGATGTTACCAAACTGGATAAAATCTTTTCTTAAATTCATACTTTCTTGAATTTCATGTGAAAGTAAAAAAATATAATGCCTAATGAATAAATAATCCGCACTTGAAACACAATAGCATGTCGAAAAATTTGAGTATATAATTATACACAGAACGTTGAAAAAATATATTCCAGGAAGAATGGATTAGCTGTATTACGTCCATAGCAAAACGAAACCATAACTTATCTAACGTCCATCATCAGCGTCTTGGGAAAAAGCTGAACCCTCATGTAGGGAATGACAGCACCCACTTAATTTTAAACACATCTTATTAAGAAGCGGATATTTAGAAGAGGTGATGCAAAGTTTATCATATAGATATTTTAAAAATAAAACTGCACATCAGTACGTCACATATACATTATCTCATCTCTCACCACTCATTGCCAAAAGGTGGCGCTGTCTGCCTGCAGTTCCTTATCTCTAGATGGAACCATATAATGAAAAAAGGATGCGGGAATGCAAATCCAGTCCTCATATATATGTATACTAAATTCAAAGTTTTTTTTGGCTGAGAGCAATTTAGGGATGTTAAAATAAAATGATTAATGTTCAGTAATTATTTTAACTTGGAATAATTAGCTATATACTTATTTTCATTTTTTAAAGTCAATGTTTGAAAATAATGATTTATAAGCCATTGTGTTTATGAAAACAAAAGTATATATATAAACTATGTATCCAAAAATCATGGAACATTTTGGGTTTTACATATTTCTTCGAATTTCTTGAGAAATACTGGATCAAATGCCTTGTAAATTTCACCATGTAAAGAACATGCTTTAAACTCACATTTTCCAGAAAAGTTTCAATGACTTGCACACTTAGGGGGCCACAAATGAGTTGAAAAAGTAAGTATTTTTGATCCTCCTGTATTATAAAATGCTGGAAATGATGTATCACTTTCACAAATCAGTTTATTAGCTATATTCAATGCTTGTATTCATTTTCGTAAAAGTAGCTATTATATATACAAGGGATGCTCAAATGAAAAGGTACGAAACGACAATGTGGGTATAAATGAAGACTTTATTCAATGTTTTCCACTTTAGGCCTGAGCACAACGATCCCATTGATTAACGAGCCGAAGAATTCCTAGTTCCCAGAATTCCGTTAGCCGTCTGAGTTGAAGCGCTTCCCTGTCAGATGTTTTTTGAAGGGACCAAACACATGGAAATCACAGGGCTACATGTCTGGGCTATAAATGGATGGTCAAGCTACTTCCACTTGAACTTGGCTAGTTCCTCGTGTGTGATCCTGGAGACGTGTGGACGCGCGTTATCATGGAGCAGAACCACACCGTCCGTGAGCAGTCCCGGTCTTTTGTTTTTGATGGCATCATAACCCCGAGGCACCCTAGTGATCTTTTTCTTTCTCATAGCGCTTACTGTCTTTGGTAAACTCAGGCGAGTTGACGACGCATGCTTCCATTTCACGCTGTCCCGCTTTCCCCCCGGCTTGTAGTGATTGCACCAGCTCTCATCACGTGTGACGATCCGCTTCAGGAAAGCGGGGTCTTCATGATACCGAAACATATGTTTTAGTGCTAGTCCCATACGCAGTTCCGTTTGCTGGTCGGTGAGCTGCTTCGGAACACACTGCGCGCACACCTTCCGATAACGCAACCTGTCGTGATCAATTGTCCACACTGTTCCGACTCTGACATCATTCTTCACCGCTAACATTCGCAATGTGACATGCCAATCACTTCTCACTAGGTTGTTTGGATCGGCCATGACTATGTTTGCGTGGCCTGGTGTCGAGTCATCAACCAAACTCTCACGGCCTGCACGAAAACTGGCACTTCATTTTCTTATTGACTTGTCGGACACGCAGTCTTTCCCGTATACGGTGACCATGCGGCGATGAATAGCGGCCGGTTTAACACCTTCCGCTGTCAAAAATTGGATAACGCCTCGCTCAATCGTCGATTTTTGCGATGTGAACGCCATCATGTCCTTGCACCCTCTGCCGCGTCAATTGGACGGCGGTCTTTATAAGAACCTCTGCTCTCTCCTGCGCATGCGGGCGCCCGTGCATGCTCCGATTAACGCCGGGGAATCTATTCGTATCCCTAGATGTCTCGCTTCAGACTCCCATAGCGGCATAGGCAAATATGTTAACGGTTATATTGTTACGCCGTTTCGTACCTTTTCATTTGAATTCCATTGTGTGTGTGTGTAGAGCATATATATATATATATATATACATATATATATATATATATATATATATATATATATATATATATATATATATATATATATATCTTGTTGCCAGATTTTGCAATCAAATTTTAGGAAAGTTACAAAAATATTAACAACATGTTAAGAAAACATACTGAATTTTCAATTAGATATTTGTATATAAAGAAAGTAATTTGTTGCTGGATTTTGTAAAGTATATCAATTTTGTTACCACTAATATAAAAAAATGGAGTCGAATATCATGAACATTTACAAAGATATAGAAATTATAGTAAAACGTATTTCAGTTCCTCCCTGAAAGTAGTTGGATGATTGACTTTCTTTTTTATCATTTTGTGTAGAAGATAATTACTTTACAAACCTATATGGTAAAATCTTTATTAGAATTTCAGAATTAAGTGGAATCATTTGAAAACAAAAGTACTGCATTAGCTTAAAATTATGAAATACTCTCTCTGCATTTTCCTTTATTATTTTAAATTATTTTTGAGCACAAAATGAAAGCTAGAATTGTGCTAAAATAGAAATAATATGTTATAAAGAATTACCTAATTTCTTTAATTATATGAATTTTTTAAACTGATTCTGCACGAAATTAAGAGAGGAAATGTATTTTATTGTTTATATATATATATATATTTTTAGCTAGGAATTTAATTTTTTTATATATATATATATATATATATTTTATATATTTATATATATATTATTATTGCAGCTAGAATTTAATTTTTCGAGAGCTTCATATGTTCCCTTTTTTTTTTTTTTTTTTTAGACAAGGAATGGCATTGAAATAAATTTAAAATTTGAAATCATTAATCGATATTTGTAATTACTTGCCGTATTAGCCCAAACATAATGTGACACCTAGCTTACCGAAATGTTTTATAAACATAGAAAAAAAAATGAATTTAATGCGATCCATTCATTTCACATAGAAGACTTCAAAGAAAATTCAATTTAGTCTAATAAGCATTTATTTAAAATAATTAATAATACAGGTTACATTCATGTCAATAAAATTATGTATAGTAAAAAAAGTTAAGTAATATTAGGAAAGTAACGAGATGAGTTACATTACCTAGACCTCAAATTCAGAGCGAGTCAATATTTTTGCGGGAAATGATTAGTCAAAGAGTATCTCGTTATTTTCGGGCTAGTACGGTATTAATAGTCATTTCCAACGATGATCCTCTGTTCATTTAATGTGTAAAATGAGTGCAAATTTTCTGAAATTCATGTTGGAATAATACTAAGAATTATTTCTTTTAAAAATCATTTTTAAACTACATTTCATGTTATTTAATATTGAGATTAATCTGGAAAAACAAAACTTTAAAATTTGAATTCATTCATTTAAATAATGTGAATGTTTCAAATACTAATAATTTTTTTTTCATTCATGAATTTTTTGATTGAATGAGCGACTAAATACATTTTACTTTATTTTTAGATAATTAGAGAGTCATAATGTGATAAGAATTTTTAAATTTAATGTATCAAAACTGAGTGAGTCTGAAATATTGTTATTACTGTAATCAGAAAAATATTAATATTGCGTTGTAATTGTTTTAAATTTATTAAAACTACTTTTAAACTTAATAGGGCTGGCCTGCCTGGCTTATTATTTAAAATATCAAATTCAATTTGAATTTAGTGAAGGAAATCTGAGGCTTTTATTATTTATGTTTTTAATTAGGAGACAAAAGTATCATCAGAGTCGTCTACATGTTGCTCCTCCTGGCAGCAATTTTAATACCCTTACTGAAGAATCACAAAAGAAATCTGCCATACTTAAAGAATTTATTCCTTGGTATTCGCCATGTCACGTGACTGAATTTATTCCTGCTGTTTATACTCATTCAAAGGTAGTTCTTCCTCCTATAAAGAATGGGAATCCTGGCTTAGAGAACCGAACAGAAGCTACTCAGGTAAAGAAGAAATGTAAGTGTTCCAACAATGTATGCAGATTGATGCATACAAGGTGTGGCTATTAAATATCGCGAATGACGCTGTAAAGCATTTTATTTTGATCTCATATATATGTACTTATTATCACCTTCAATATAAATCCTTCCTCTGTCCCCACAACGCTCCATGCAAATTTTCCATTGTTCGAAACCGTGTTGGAAGTCTTCTGTCAGCTGCTTCAGGACGTGTACCATTTTCTCTTTCACAGCTCCAACGGACTCAAATCTTGTTCCTTTTAATGCAGATTTCACCTTAGGAAACAGATAGAAGTCATATTGCGCAAGATCCAACGAATAAGGTGGATGGTTTAACACTGGGATGCTGTATTTGGCTAGAAACCTCTTGACGAACAATGCGGAATGACTTGTCCTTTCACAATTCGTGAAGTTTCCCCCTTATTCTTTCACGGAGCTCGGCAAGAACGTGAAGGTAGTACCGTTAATTAATAATTAGACCTTCAGGAACCCAGTGAAGGTACACAATCCCATGAATATCGGGGGGAAAAAAACAATCATTATTACTTTGAATTCTGATTTGTTCATTCGAGCTTTTTTGGCTCTCGGTGAAGATGGGCTCTTCCAGTGCATGGATTGGCGCTCCTTTTCAGGATCATAAGTAAAAAAACCACAATTCGTCACTCGTTATTATACTATCTTATAAGTTTGGTCCTTTTTAATACAATTCAAAGTGTCAGTAGAAACATTTTTGAGAGCTTCTTGTTGCTCAAACGTGAGAATTTTCGGCACTATTTTGGCACACACTTTATCCATGTTAAAATTATTACGTAAAATTTGTCTTACGGATTCTTTGTAAATTCGTACATGTAATTCTTTGTAAATTCATTGTAACATGCATGTCCACTTCTGGCACAGTGTCAGTCTAGTCATTTAATAATCGCACTTCGTATCTTTGATAAACACGTCGAAGTATCACTTAGTAAATGGAATTACAACCTTTCTTCTAAATTACCTTGTAATGTGGTAGTTTGAACTTTTCTAAGGTGTTCACATGCTTTTTTTAAAAGCAATTATTCATTGTTAACCAAGTTTTTTGTGTGATGGAACAATATACTTTTTTGGATAGTGTTCTGCAGATATTCAAAATAAGAATTTCAAGTTTCAGTTTTTAAGTAATTAATTCCTTTTGAAAGATTTAACAGAATTCTTTGGTATTCAGAATTTAATTGAAACCCTATCCTTGAATAGTTTATAATTGTCGGTTCTGGTTGAATACAAGACGGGTATAACTCATTTCAAGTAGTCAGCTGGGAGATCCCTTGTATAACATGTAGAATTGTTGATATTATAAAATGAATATACTTGAGAGAAAAGATGGGATTTGAATATCTTGTTGGAAATAATTTAATTGAATTGCCGCCAGGATACTCCGTGCCTCGTCTAAAGTAAGAGTGTATGGGATAATGTGAAATGTTTCAGATTACATTTAGTTCTTGATATGAAAAACGGTTTTTTGTGTTTTGAATGTAATTTGTTCAATGTATGAGCTATTTGGAGTTTCTTATATCGTAAGTAACGAAAATAATACTTTATTTATTTGATTGGCGCGTAGAGATTATAATAAATGTAGTAGAGAGACACCGTACTCCCTCTCTTTTTGAACTTTGAATTAGTGTTCACTACATATCTTGACTAGGCTACATAAGTTTTGAACTTTTTTAAATTCATTTTTATAGAATGAGTATAACGAATAATTTATTAAAGAAATATTGATGATTTTAAAATGAGTTATGGACTAACCCCCCCCCCCAAAGGTCT
>BMAW01029544.1:864265-886548 GCA_019974015.1 Nephila pilipes | reverse complement strand
TTAACAAATTATTTTGTTCATAACAAAATTTGTCAGAATGATCATTCATTACATTTTATAATATTATTGTTGCGGCTTGTAGTTTTGATACTTATGTAAATTTTCTAAATGGTATTTTGCATTTTTAATATTCGAGCAGTAGTAGCCAAAATTGTTCATACTTTTATTCAATAACTGTCAAAATTAGAATCAAGCTTGTGAAAATAACATAATGAAGTAAATAACTTTACATAATATACCAAAGGAGAATATCCTTTAAATTACTTATATATTATAGTAAATGGTATCATAATTAAAATTTCATGGAATTGTTTATTTACTTTACTGAATACAGAAAGTAATTAGAATTAAAAATATTAAAAGTTATATTTAGCTTAAGTTGTTCATTGGTAATTCATAAAGATAAGAAGATTAATATGTTTTAAAAAAATTGGGACTAATATATAATAATTTCCTTCAAAATCATTTCCTGAAAAATGAAATATATGCCATTCATCATGACTCGATGGAAACTATTATGATGTAGCTATATCAACTGAATTTATCGCACAATAGACACACACATTACTAATTGTGAAGATTTGTTCATTATGTTTAAGCAGAGTGTATCTATCCTAAATTAGAGGCAGTATTTCATTACTTTATTTCCAGTTTAATCTTTTTTAAATGATTTTCTTTTTTCTGTTATCTCTTATTTTTCTGTATATATTCTTCTTGTCGTTAAGTTTGTTTGTTTCTTGTAATTTTCTAATTAATTTTTTTAAATAAGTGTATTTTTAAGATTTAATAATTAATTATTGCTTGAATCGGTTCTTTCAAGAAAAATTATGAAGCTACTTAAATTTAAATTTATACATTGATTTTATATGTATTGTGTAATGTATTTATGTTTATTTGCATTTTTGTTTTCAATTATATGAACATATAATTCTCAATTACATACGCAACTCTTATTTGATTGATTTCTCAGCTTAAATTTAGTAAAACTTAAAATTTTAAAGTTGTAATGGTTTCGGTTATTAAAGATGCAAATTTTTCTACCCATTACTTTTTAAGAATGTTTAGACCAGTTAATGGAACATTATTCACTAATTATAGTTATAATTTTGTGTTTATTATAGTCATGGAAAGACCCAATTCAAAAATAAATTTTATATGGTTGGATTTTTCATGTCTTAAAATTTCTAAATTTAAAATCTGATGTGCTCTTTTCTTGGATATTTATTATTATTATTATTTTTAAAAAAATCTTTTTAGAATTGCGCTTGTTTTTGAGCTGTTTAAAAAATTATTTAAAAAATTATGTTTGAATTCGGGAGAAAAAGACTGAAAATATTAAGTTTATATTATTATTTATTTAAATGTAACTGATTTAAAAAGTTTATTTTACTTAAGAAATATGAAAATAACTATATCGTTGTAATTTCGACTAAGCAAACTTGCGTTTTATTACTTAAAAATATTTTTAAGAAACTTAATGATACGAAAATTAAGTATATCTGATGGGTGTAATAATCTATAAGTTCTTCAGTTAATGAATTAAAACGACTTTATAGTTTACTATTAACATGCGTTTTAACAAAAACTGGATTTTTTTTTTAAATTTATGAGACATTTTCACAGCTTATGCTGAACTTAGTTTGTATTTCTTTAAAATTTTTTGTAATTTTCTTATCTTATGTGCAAAATTTAGATTAGTCCGGGATCGTGAATAACAAAACAAAATTGTAACAGTTTTGTAGTTTATTTAGAAAATTTGCTAACAGAATTGAAAGTTTGTTTATTTGATTTCAAACTATGAAATTTTGATTTTCCAGGTTCTAAAATATGAGTGATGTCATTTTCAAAAATTAGTTCAAGTGTTTCTAGTCTTTCGTGTGGAACTCGGTTCAATCACTAAAATTAGTAGTGATAACTTTTTTTTGCCAGAATTTGTGATATTTTTTAAGTTATTTTTATCTTTATAAATTGACATTTTGTTTGCATTGCTTTAAACAAACAATTAAAAATATTTTTTTTTTTCTCCCCCCCCCCCATTTAATTCGATGTAGACTAGACTTATTTTGTATAACTGTTGTTAAGAATATTAGCAAGGGAGGCAGAAAAAACTTATATCAACCCCCCTACTTTATTGAAATGATAAACAAAATAATATTATTTATTGCTCTTCCTTCTTATTTTACTCAAAAAAAAATCATATTTTAACTTTTTATTACCACAGGCAACATGCTTTTATGTGTTATGACTTGTTAACATTTATAAAATTGTAAAACTGAAAGCGTATTCTGTGTATTATTAACTATATTCTCAAAAATTATTTAAATATTTATATTAATAATTAGCTTTTAAATTTTGTCATCCTCATTAGTAGATCGAAATCGTTAAAGATCTATGACAATTAAAGCAATAATGAGTTATATTTTCTAACAACTGAATTTCAGCCCTGTTCAAGTTTCATTACACTTGCTATTTTGACTTGAAATACAACGAAAAAGGAGAATAAATAAAATAAAACAAAATTTTCAGGCTAATTAGAAACTACACGTATTAGGAAAAAAAAAAATAATAAATAAAAAAATAATGCGATACAAACCTTGTACATATCTCATAATTTTAAGAAATATTTTCCTACTCATTTAAGATTGTTGGTATGTTTATTCTTGATTTTAACAAAAGGGCATTTCCGAACACAATATTGTTTTGTGGGTTAGTATGGTATGTAGAGGTATGCACATTATGGCATGACAATCAGTAAAATAGAACGCAATTTGATAAAGATGGTTCGAGTTTCCGTCCTGTTCAAGTGTTGCAGACCTTCTCTAACATGTGTATGTCTACAATCCTTTCTCACATCATCCCCCCTCCCGTTTACTGTGAATTTAATATTTGTTATTTTTATTGTTGTTTGATCTTAATTTATTGTTGGAAAATCGTTTGATTCTTTAAAAAAAAAAAAAAAAAAAAAAAAAAAAAAAACTTCAGGGTTGATATATTAAAACATAAACTACTTTTTTTGTAGAATAAAATGAAAAAATGATAATAAAAATAATTCAAATGCTTACTGCGGTATTAGTGAATACTTTAAGGATACAGATTTAAAAAAAATGATCCACAAATACATGTGAACTATAGAAATGAAATAAAACAATCGCGGACAACATTTTTTTATTATTGACCCTTATTATATATTCTATTATAATTTCTGAAAACAAAAATAATTCTAATGAGTTTTAAGTCTCATGTTTTTAAAGTAAAAAAGGTGATATAGTTGGAAATTTTTAAAAAGTTTTTTCGTAGACCAGATTTTCCTTTTCTTTTTCAACATTGCCTTCGAAAATATATTAAATAATTTCGGTTAACTGGATTCCCGCTGAATGTAAACTGTGGTTAATATAACTGTTGCCATTTCTAGTGAAATGAAACCTACTTGCAACTGAATCAATTTTTGTGCTTGAATAATTATGCAAATCGAAATTTGTTGGTGGTGTAAAAAGGTAACAAAGAATTTGAGAAAACCTCTAAAAATTGTTCTTATTTAATATGACTTGCGAACATTTTTTTTTGAAATTTTGAGATCTCATTTTTGTTAATATTATTTAATATTTTTTAAAATATGCAGAATATCAACATTTTGCTAGTAAATCATTTTGGATATATTATACGAGAGGGTATCGAAAAATTTTGATTATTACTCAGAAATAACCGATATATCTGAATAAAATTAATTCTGCATATTTATTGATCCATATGTATATAATGCTGTAAATTACAATTATTAAGTTTTTCTTTCTTTCCCTTTTTTTTTTTTTTGTTATAATTAGCCATATATTGAAGGAACTCACAATATGAGAAGGTAGAATATGATCTGCTGAATGCTTTACAATGACGGTCTTTGAAATGTCAAGAAACAAGGGAGAAAAGTATAACTCTGGATGGTGACTTTGTGGAGAAGTCACAAAAATAATAAATAAAAGTTAAATTTCTATCTCGATTATTTTTTAGTAATAATTAAATATTTGCAGCACTGCGAATTATTTCAATCTATTTATTCCTGAAATCAAATCAACTCTAATAGCTGCAATTTATAATTTTATGTACATAAGTATGTATTAATATGCAGAATAAATTTTATCTAGCTATCTCTCAGTTATTTCTAGTAATAATTAAAACTTTACGATACCCATCGTAATATATGGCCCCTTAACAATTATTTAATTTTACCTCTAGAACTAATGATCAGGTTTGACCGAATTTGAAAGGTTTTTTTAACATTACCAAAATTCTATTGAACATTTAAAATTCTTGATAATGTCTTTTTTTTCTGCTTTTCGCTGCTTTTTTTCCCCTCCTTACTCTTCTTGTCGTATTCGGTTTCATTTTCTGTTTCTCTGCTTTACAATTTCTTCCAAGTTCATCTTAATGTAGTTGACCTCTTCGAAATTCATGCTTTTCCTCTTTGTGCATGTTTTTGCTTTTTATAGATCTTCTTATGATGAGCCACAATGTCTTCTCCGCCTTGTTCTTCTATGAAAAATTTTCTTTGCAGCTATCTTTTGTAATGGCTTTTCTTACATTCGATTTCTGATAAGTCTAGCATCAGCGAACTCATTACATTTTTCGGCTTGATGGGTGTTTTGAAGCTCTCATTTGCTGATTTCTTTTTTTCCCTCTAAGCTATCCGGATAACTGGAGTTCCACTGTATAATTTTTTTTTATCTACAATGTCTTATTGATTATCGTCTAATGTCCAGTAAATAAATATTTATGACATAGAATAATAAATAACTGAATATAAATAATCAACAATTATTTATATTCTTTAGACTTTTATCAATGGTCTTTTAAAATTTTCTTTTGAAATAGATATGTATATATTGATAAAAAGGGTTATGTGTCTTGTACTAACATTTTTATTTCTTTGCAATTAGAAACTTGAATACAACCTTAAACCCGGAAAAAAAATCGTCATATCTTCTGGGTGAAATCGAAGTAGATTATTTCAAATTAATTTTATTGGATGATCCATATTTCAGAAATAAACATGTGAACTTTTTAATTATTTCATGTTTTAGAGAAACAAGACAATTATCCACATTGAGTAATAATAGAAAAAAAAATATTTGAAAATAGATATTACATACATACCAAATATCAATCCATCATTTTTAGAATAAACTCCGAAAAACAGTCATAAATCTTACTCTCTTACCTTTACATCTAAAAAGTTAATTAACTATGACATAGTTATAAAAGACCTCGTATCCAAAATCTCGTTATATATTCCTTATGAAATTGTGATTTTATAACACTTTTCGCTTGCACATTGAACTAGGTGGCAACTGACTGAATAATTACACAAAAATGTGGGAGTTCGAGCTCTTTTACCCTTTTTTCCCCCTCTCTAATAAGTTGGTGAGAGAGTTCAGATCATACGTAGGTGTCGTCATCTTTTATAGAAAATCATGGATATTAAGTAGCATTTAGGAAACCGAGAATGAATGTGATAGTAAAAATTCAAAGAGCATATTGAGTGGAGGACTTCATTCTTCTATCTACTTCAACATTGCTTTTCCTCTCTTCAACTATGCTCCTGTTAATAACATGATCTTTCCCTATCAAAATATGTTTTAGATAAATTGATGGAATGAAAGTAAAATTATTTAAGACGAAGTATATTTAAAGTTGTTTCTTATTTAATATGTGTGTGACTGTTTCCTTTCCTTTTTAACATGCTCTCATATATTCAAGCCTCATTGACTATAAAATCAGAACGTGTTCAGAATCTTTTAATCATTTAATTTGTGCAAATGCATTTTTTTTTTAAAAAAAAAATCGCAATTCAGAAAATTTTTATATATTGTGTGTACAACAATTAGGTTATTAAAAATACAAAATGAATTTTAAGGACTATTTCAGATGAGAATGACTTTTTTTTAAAATTTAAAATTAAATATGCATATAGGAGTTCACAGCACCGTTGATAGTAAAAAAAAATATGGATTTTTGCTAACGAAGAACAATTTTAATTATACTTTCACGATATAGCTTAGGAATTTTAGGAAGGACTAATTTTTGGATGACAGTTTTCGCTTCCTTCGGATTTGAATTCGGAATTTTTCTTGGAAAGATGTTTAAAAAGGTTAAGTCAGCTGATGATAGGTCAGGAACATATGTATTATATATTTAAATTTTATAACCCAATCTGTCTTTCTTAGCTGCATTTTTCAAACTTGTGATTTTTATTATCGTGGAATTGAATTGAACTGTTCCTTTTGTGCTCAGTTACTGGACAGGCATGTTGCAAAATTAAGTGCATTTCTTTTATTTCGAGATCCATTTTTTCAGCTTGTTTCATTTCTATTTAAGAGTAGGAAATTATGATTTCAACTCCATTCTACCGAATAGTGCCACTGCTCTATTTTCGAGAAACTTTTGTTCAGGAAAGAATTAATGGAAGGCTTTTCATTTTTTTACCACTCCTTGTAAAATTCATCGTCTGTTATTCTTAAGGATTCTTTTCTCGTTCATGCATTAGGACAAATTAAATAATGGCTCATTCTTGTTACTAAAAGCCATTGAGCACATTTCATAGCGACATTATTTTTGATTATCATTCGTTTTATAAGGCATCAATTTATTGAGCCATTTGACCTTCCTTTTTTTCACCCAATGACGAATGACTGTTGATTGGTCTAAGTTAGTTTCCGTGCAACTTTTCCAGTAGTTCTTCGCGGATCAACTTCACTCACAGCTTTCAGTTGATTGGTATCAATTGCTATGAAATTGCCTCGACCTTCTATATCTTCTAGCTTCTATTAGCACTCCAATAAAAATTTTGAAGCAAATAATTTACTGTTCATTCATTGAAACTTTGCCAATTGAATGATTACTGTTTCTTGTTCTTGACGTTTCTTACTGCTATATAATCTAATTTAGGTGTATAGAAAAAGTTATCATGTTTGCTTGTGATCCAGATTTTTAGTAATCTGATTCGGGCAAAAATATTTACATTAAAAGGTGCTTATTTAGAGCAAAAGTTGTCCTTTATGACTATACAATGAATATATTTTGAATGAATATTGGCTTTTATATGACAGTTTTGAATCAATACTTTTCGTGATTTTTTTTTTCTTTTGAAAAATGTTATGTGATATTTTGTGTAATTTTGAAACTAAAGTAGTCGCTGTTATTTTTACATCAGCTTTTTATTGATATTTTGAATTTTCTTTTAAAAATAAATACGATCTTCTAGACGAAATGCAAAAACAAAACAGAATAAATTAAGTGTTGAGAAAAATAATATTAAAATTTTTATTTTAATTTGTTGAAACTGTAGAAAACTTTTTTAAAATAACTGATATGTAATTCAAAATTTGTAACTTTTACTTTTATTATTCGGATTAATTGTCATAATGGCAATGAGTTAATCGCGAATCTTTGTCGGAATAGTAGTATTCATATTCAAAAGCCTTTGAATTAACTTTCAAAGCCTTCTTATTTGTTTCTAATGAAGAATTGGTTTTTGAAATCGTATTATTAATTAAAATGTGAATACTTTGATTTCAAATTTATCTTTAGAAGTACCTTACATTATAATGATTTGGACAAAAAAATATGATTTTTTTTTTTTTTTAAAATTCTTCTATGAAAGAATTTTGCTTTATAAATACTAAATACTCTTATAATAATATAACAATTGTGTTTTTAAATTATAAATATAAAAATTCATGTTAATACAGAGATATCATTAGGGGCCAAATATTAACAGGTCAATTGAAAAGTCCCCGGCCTTACCATAGTAAAACACATTTTTTTGGCAAAATTAGTTTTTTTTATTCAACATAATTCCCTTCAAGGATGATACACAGATTATAGCGACCCTCCAACTTTTCGATACCATTTTTGTAGTACGATTTGTCCTTTGCTTCAAAATAGGCCTCAGTTTCGGCGATCACCTCTTCATTCGACGAAAATTTCTTCCCAGCGAGCATTCTTTTGAGATCTGAGAACAGGAAATAGTCGCTGGGGGCCAGATCTGCAGAATACGGTGGATGAGGAAGCAATTCGAAGCCCAATTCATGGATTTTTGCCATCGTTTTCACTGACTTGTGACACGGTGCATTGTCTTGGTGAAGCAGCACTTTCTTTTTCTTCAAATGCGGCCGTTTTTCGGCGATTTCGCCCTTCAAACGGTCTAATAACGCTATGTGATAGTCGCTGTTGATAGTCCTTCCTTTTTCAAGGTAGTCAATGAAAATTATTCCATGCGCATCCCAAAATACAGACGCCATAACCTTGCCAGCCGACTGTTGCGTTTTCCCACGCTTTGGAGCGGGTTCATCGTGTGCAGTCCACTCGGATGACTGTCGATTGGACTTCGGAGTGAAATTATAGAGCCATGTTTCATCCATTGTCACATATCGACGCAAAAATTCGGGTTTATTACGCTTGATCATCTTCAAACACTGTTCCGAATCATCAACTCGTCGTTGTTTTTGGTCAAAAGTGAGCTCGCGCGGTACTCACTTTGCACAGAGCTTTCTCTTACCCAAATATTCGTGAATGATATGATGTACACGTTCAGTTGATATCGTTAGAGTGTCTGCTATTTCATTCAATTTCAATTTACGATCATTCAAAATCCTTTTGTGGATTTTTTTAATGTTTTCGTCGGTAACAACCTCTTTTGGGCGTCCACTGCGTTCACCGTCTTCGGTGCTCATTTCACCACGTCTAAACTTAGCATACCAATCCTTGATGGTTGATTTTCCTGGGGCAGTGTCCGGAAACTCGGCATCAAGCCAAGTTTTTGCTTCAACTGTATTTTTTCCCTTCAAAAAGCAATATTTTATCAACACGCGAAATTCCTTTTAACCATTTTTTTCACAATAACAAAAGTTGCTTCACTCAAAATGCTATAATTCACAAACTAATGATCTGACAGCTGTCAAATTTATACACGCATCTTTTGAGGGTAAGGACTAAGTAAAAAACATGGATTTAATTCTAGTAGCGCCACTATGTGTCAGGCCGGGAACTTTTCAATTGACTTGTTATGTATAATACCATTCTTATTGTCTTGGATTTCACTTTATTTTATTGAGCAAATAATTTTTTGTACATGATTGAATAATATATATTGAAAAATCTTTTTTCCTCAAACTATTTGAGCATTTAGTGAAAAACCTTTTTCCAATAAATTCTTTTAAGAATTTAGACATCTCTCTGTCTCTATCTCTTTTCTGCATTTAGATAGAAGGAAAAAAAAAAAAAAAAAAAACTGTCAAAAAAGTTAACCAATCTTGGGTTATCAGTGATTAAGAACATCATATATAGGCACTGGAGGTAATAATTTTCAATCTCTAAATTCACTAAAAATTATTCTAGAATTTTTATTATATTTTCCCAACTAAACAGTTGTAATGTATGCATACAAATAAATGTTTGTAAAATGTTAGTAAATGTCCTCTGAAGTTCAGTGTAATGAAAAATGACCTCGATTTATATTAATTGTAAGATGTTAACATCTATTGTAATATATTATGATATAATTATTGTTCGTAAACTGAAATCGCGATTGTATACTTAAATACTCACGGGAATTAATAATGAAATGTGTTATAAAGGATTTATGTGGGTGTTGTTTAAGATGAGAAGCATTTTTGGGTTATTTTTACTTTATTTATCATTATTTTCTTATTGTGAGCGCATTGAATGCATTGTTACGTAAAGAAAAAAGTAAATCAGGTCCAAAATTAACAATATTTATGAAAATCTTTAAAATCCAGTAATAAGAAATAATATTTAACTTAAGAAATCTCCTACTCTAATCCGAGCCACGCAAGTGCATTTAATACATGATTATGTACACGCGCAATTCATTTCAATCGAATCGACAGGTCAAAATCTTTCATTCAAAAGCTAACTCCAAGACGCGCTACAATTATTTATGATACAATTTCAATAGTTGAGTATGTTTGCAAGTGCAAGGGGCAGGTAGAGAGAAACTCGCTACACGCTCATAAATATACCCTTTTACTGATAAAAAGGAAGATGAAACGAAGCACATTGAAAAAAAAAATCCAACTATCTCGAAAATTTCTATGAAATTTACTTCCTTTATGTAAGGCTACGAATTATTAACTTTTCTTTACTAATGGATGGGGAACTTTGCCCTTTAGCGCTTCTGCCACAAAACTGCCATTCTATAAAATAACTAACATTTACGGTTTATAATTTTTGCATCGCCGCCGCTACAGAGCTCTATTGAATAATGCTTTACGACTGTACTCGAAGACCTTACATACCACTGGATGGCTTGGCTGAAGCGATCTGGTCATAAAGAGCCGTTTGCTTTATTTTGGTCTTACGGACACAGTTTACAAAGGTTCCTAATAGTAGCTAACATACTTCAGAATACACATCGTCGATTTTTATTTGATTGCTAATTAACGTTGCACTGAGCTGCAACACGATGGCTATTAACGACGGACCTCGTAATTTTAAACCTCGGTCAAGTGACGAGGACGACACTTAGTTAGCACCTCCTCTCAAAACTTGCACACCACACCAATGGGAGGACATGAAACCTCGACCAGATTTAACTTACATTAGCCCCTCTATACGGAGGTAATTAAATGGCACCTGAGCTCGAACCCACGACTCGGGAAAAAAACAACGCTGGCCACGTGCCTGCGATCATGACTCCTAGGATACCGTGGCCACATGCATCGGCGAATGAAGGCTCTAGGGGAATTGTGTGACAGGCCAAAACTGCTCCAATAGCATCAATATCCACCATTCAACTTGCTACAACTTTTTCCGTACCTTCTGCAGCACTTCTATTTCAAGACGTTTTGATTGAATCACGGATACTATTACGTCTCCTTTGAGAATTACGACTTTAATTACACCGTTAACAAAATCGTGCGGGCCGCGGTAGCCTAGTGGTCAAGGTCGTGGAGTTCAGTCGCGGGTTCGATCCTTGGCCACCAAAGACCCGCCGTGTAGCCGGGGCTGATGCACGTTAAATCTGTTCGGAGTCCAGAGTCCTCCCGTTGGCGTGGTGTGGATGTTAGGAGAGGGGGGCAGCTCAGGTGTCGTCCTTGTCACTTGATCATGGTTCAAAATTACGAGGTCCGTCGCCAATAGCCCTCACGTTGCTTCTAGTCCGACGTTAATAAAAACTAAAAAACAAAATCTTGTTGAGTAGCATCAGAGCCGACTATCATAGCAGCCAGAAAACTGTTCTGGAATGAGTTCCGCTTCTGTATTACAACAGAAGACCATTGCATCCTTGTGTGGAAGTAGTTGGGTCATTGCTCTTGAGTAGACTGTGTTAGTTATAAGCACTCAATCGTCTCTCCAGTTAAAATTGTACGCAAAACTACCAGGGATCTATCCGTTTTCGCAACAGATTGCACTCTATACCATTACTTCTGGTGTAATGGTTTAACATATTTTAATTTAATGTTTTAGTGTATGTATGTATATATATATATGTATGTGTGTGTGTAATGATTTAACTTAATTCCTATTAATTTTTCTCACCATAATAATTTAATTTCCTAAATTTTCTCATTCCCTCCTTTAAAAGATAGTGTTCATTCTTATTTTTTAATACGATTCCTTTTTGTTTTATTCAATCACGCGCTCTTAAAATTTGCAAAATCAGCATTCTCCCACTGTACAGACCTGTAGGGATGATCCCTACCAGACTTTAAGTCTGCACTTAGATTTCCTTGAAGTCCCTCCATTTAGACTATGTGGTCTCTGACGTTTAAAGTGAATTTTCTCTCATATAAAAAGCAAAACACAGCGAAAAACGCTCTCTTCTCACTCCTCTTCTTACTCTCTTGCTGTTATACTCATGCTGTCATAATCTGTACCCAACGGCGGAGTTATGTAATTCCCGAAGTGTGGAAATGGTCTCTCTCTCCGCTAAAATAAAATAGTTCTGTGAAACGGAAATTGACTTCTACTTTTGTAACTTTAATTCAATAGTACTATTTAAAAGAAAGTTGTCACACACACAGCTGATTTAAATCTAATAGTTCTGCATACAAGTTTTAACATTTCAGCAATATGTTGATAACATCATATGTCCGTTTGTAACACTTCCTTGAAACAATAGATTTCTGTGAAACAATAGATTGCTCATCATTTTGCAACCATTTTTCAACATGATAATCCCAGATTCCACGCGACTCGCATATCTCTGAATTGCCTCCGGGCTGTTCAAACTCTCTTTTAATCAGTAAGCTCATCAGATTTTTAGCAATTTCAACATCTATGGGACATGATAAGCCTCAAATTTCGGGCATTATTAAATATAAAAGATCTGTAACAATAGTCTGACAAAATTTATCGCAGTATGAGGTATTATATAAATTTGCATCTTAGCTATAGGAGATTTCCCCTGTAGCTCCTAGTAACATTAGCTACAGCTTTCTTCAACAACCATGACAAAAGTTGAAAACACCTCAATAATTAACCCTAGAAGGCTTGTTTGTTAAATTCGCTGCAAAACAAGACCGGGTAAGTTTTATTCGGACCCAAAAGTTTGGAAGCCCGAATCGCTGCCATCACCTATAGTCAACTGACCTCCCCCGCTACGGGGTGAAAACCATCCCATAACGTGAAAACATCCTTGCGCCGAAGTGATGATCCAGGATGTGAACGCTAGTTTTCAAAGCAACCTAGAACGACATGTTGCATATAGCTGTGACGCAAACTTGCCCCTGTTTGTCTAAAATACCCACTTATAAATCACAAATAGTGATATACCGGTTACGATGCATATGTCAGATCCTTCATTTCAACTAGAAGCAGCCGATGATATCTTGTGGAAACTATCCAAACGACATTCAATATAACAGGGAGGGACTGTATATCATTTGCAGTATAATGGCTGCTAAAAAAACCCCCTTTAAAATATCGTTCAGATGTTCCTCTTTGTATTATCACGATGAAACTGGAGGGAGTGTATACGGTGACCTTCTTCAAAAACGACGGCAGATGTTACAAACTCCAGTACGGTGATCACACTTTTCAAGTTCATTTGTGATTCCCCCTTACATCCGGATGAAGATCCTCATTAAATGCAGCTGAACCAGTGTGAAAGGTCAAGCGACAATTTTGTTTCCTATTAACTTTTGAGATCAAAAATTGATCTTATTGAAGTCGTATCTCATGGAAACTCAAACACCCCCGCAACAGACACACGTGAGTAGTAAGCAGACATCTACAGAATACGGAAGTGACATCATACACCACCACCTTCCCCGCTTGCCGCGATAGATTGGATATCTCGATAAGGTTATGTGTACCAACTACTCGAATGGTATCGATAAGGAACCCCGCTTTCTTAACTTAGGGATTGTTATTTACGTACCGATAAGCTAGTTAACACATAAATCAATAACTCTCGAGACTAACATTGAAAACAACATTTTTTTTGCAAAATTTTTTTTTATTCATCAACATAACACCTTTTGTTAATCACCTTTTAGGGTGATACAATCGTTCCAACGCTTTTCCAAATCTTCCCCCCCCCCACAAAATTTTTTTTTTTTTTTTTTTTTTCGCAAGAAATCTTTTTTGTTGCGAGTAAATAGCGATAAACAGCTTTCTGAATCATCGACTCGTTGCTGTTTTTGTTCCATCGAAAGCAATCGCGGCACCCACTTGGAAAAAACCTTTTTCACTTCACTTCAAAAAACCTTTTTCAGTAAATACACTTCCATATGATATCTGTGTCATCTCAGCAATCTCACGGAGCTTCACTTTACGATCTTTCATTATAATTTTTGTCACTTCACTCACATTTTCCGGTGTAACGGCTTCCACAGGTCTACCCGAGCGTTCCTGTGGAACGCTCGGGTAGACCTGTGAAACCATTTGTGTCGGTACGACCACGTTTAAACTCGGCAAACCACCGACAAATCGTTGCTTTTGATGGACAAGAGTCCGGGTAACATTTTTCAATCCATTGTTTCGCTTGCACGGTGTTTTTACTCATTAAAAAACAATGTTTTATCAGAACACGAAACTCGGTTTTTTCCATTTTTTAAACAAACTACAAAACGACTTTACTCCAACCTCAATAACTCAGCTGTTTCTGGTCCGATCGACTTAAAATTTTGACACGTTTCAGGCAAAGGTTAGTACTCTAGAAAGACCTGGTTACTGGTTTACTACGAGCGCCATCTCTGGGTTAGTCTCGGGAGTTATTGATTGATGTGTTATGTTTATACACAAGATAAATTAAAAGTTTTTTTTTGTTCTATGAAATTAGATGGAATGAATATAATTTAAATATAAGAATTAAAGTAAACGGTGAAATATCGAGAAAGGAACAATAGTAAACGATAAGTTAAGTAAATGTAATTAAAATTAAAGCAAACGATAAATTATTAAATTAAATATATTTAAAGCTAAATGTAATTAATATTGAAGCAGACGATAAAAAAATAGAAAAGTGATCCATCTAAAACAATAGCCTCTTAGGTGGCTAATAAATTAATTTTTTTACACTAGTTAAATCAGACGGAATACATTTTGAATAAATGATTTGGAAGTTCAAGCAAAGTTGTTTAGATGAATACTATTATTTTGCTATTAATTGCATTCAATGAAATATCTGGTATATTTTATGCTTTTTTTTTTTAATTAATGGGTCTTTTATTCTGAATTATTTGAAAACAATTATTTTTATTTTCACGCATAAGGTTACTCGATCGGAAATTATTATTTAATACACTTTTTTTTTTGTCTTAATGAACTGAATTAATATATTTTGAATACATTAAATGAAAGCAAATTTTAATCGTAAATTCTTATTCTGTTTTACAAAAAGTTATTTATACTTGATTGTGAGCATTATTTAGATGAAGTTTAAAACTTTCGTACGCATATACTGCATGCCAACGAAATGAGCATTAATTTTTTACTATTGAGAAGAAACTCTTGTTAAGACAACGTTTTTTGAATTGCAATATGTACACTTTCTTGCTTAAACATATTGTTATTGTACATTCAAGCATTCTAAGAAAATTCTAATGATTATACTACTAGAAACAAACTTTTATATGAATGAAAAAGATATTTAACAGCATTTTCTTACACATTGAGTATGACTTCATTCTTTGAAGACTGATACAATCTTGTTTAGTATAAAATTCTAGAAATATTCAGTAGGTTTATTTTTAAAATTATTTTAATTAATTTTTTATGATCTTTAATAACAATTTTTTTCTTTTTTGATTTCTGCTTTAAAATTTATTTTTGCCCCTTTTGTATTGATTTTCGAAAGCTTGCTTCTTTTTTTTCCCCTTACATTCTTTAAGACTAACAATCTTGTTTAATATGAAATGTTCAATAAGTTTATTTTTTATATGCATCTTTTTCTAACCACGTTCCCCTTAGTTTATGGAATAATCTGAATTTAAAAAAATCTGAATAAATTTAAATTGAATTATTTAGTATAAAAAAACCTTAAATTATGAAATATTTACATTGGTCTGCTGTAAGTTTTTTGAAAAACCACACTTTCAATATTGCTAATTTCAAATATCAAGTTAGAATTTCTACAAGAATTTTTTTCTAAACAAATTTTATATGAATAGCTAAAAAAAAAAAAAAAAAAAGACTTTTTTCTTTTTTTTTTATCTAATGAGTTTTAATTATATGATTTGAAACTAACAATAAATATCTTGTACTAATCGTATTTTTAATATTACTTTCTATATTTTCTGATGCACAGAAAAATTGATTTAAACTTTGAACAATAACGATAAATATTAGCTATTTTTAGCGTAAAATGTATGTTAGTGAAATAATTATTAATTTTTAAAAATGAAAAGAAACAGATTTTAACAAAGATTTTTGAATTCACTGTGAGCTTTTACCTGCTTATGTGAGCAATATTACTTTATATTTTGTAGTCTTGGGAAACTCTGTAATGAATACACTATTCTGTCTGCGATTTTTTTTTTTGGCTTTGCCTTACCATCTCTTAATATCTGAATATTTTGCTATTTATAGATCTGTTATATTGTATGCTTATTATTATTTTTTTTTAAAAAAAAAAGAACTCTGGAACATTCTTCAATTAGATAACCTTTGCACTATCACCTTCAGAGAACTTTTACAGAAAACGGTGTTGAATAAAATGAATTTTAGAGATTTTCAACAGAAGATGAAATGTTTTGATGTTTATTAATCTGAAATAAAAAAAAAATTCAGATTGGGATAAGGGTCTATGTTGACCTACATCCCTTATCAATCAAAAAATAAATAAAAAATAAAACCAGAATGTTGTGTCTACAGACATTGCATTACTTATTCTTGAATGCAAGTAGTACCTTAAAACTTGTTACATTTGCGTCGCTCGAACAAGCTCTTTATCTTATTGGAAATATCGTCAATAATATTTAAATTAATTGCAATAAATTAGCGCGAATATCACCAGGTATCCTGACATTTAACGCAACCTGCAGCAATTGGAGCACATTCAATGCGCAACTGTTAGCCATTGGTGTGCTCGAATAAATTGAGAAATTTTTAATCGTTTCTCCATGTATGTATTTTACGAATATTTCATTTCAGTGAAAATAGACGATATATTCAACGAATTTTTTTTCTTTTTTTTTCTTTCTAATAAATGTCTAGTTTTGGTACATTTTAAATTGTTATTCCTTTTTTCATACTAAAATTTTGAACAGCTTATAAATTTCATTTCTTCAAATTGATTTTTTTAATAGGTCTTTTTGAATTAGTTTCCAGTTGACAACATGCGTGTTTGTATCTTTTTTTTTTTCACTTTACGTATGTTACACTTAACTACCGTGTAGTTCTTGAGTTTGCTGTGATGGTGTAGATAATAAATAAAAATAGGACGTAGGAATGAGAATATTTTATTTATTTACAGGTCTCATTGGTGAAATCACACATTTCCCTGCTCTATGCAATTTGGGGTCGAAACACATAAAAAGATCTGTCATTAGCAAGGTTTCCCATTTACCACCAATATTACCACCTCCTGCAGCTCCTCCTCCAAGTAAAGCACTCTCATTGGAACAAGATGGAAATTAAGTACTTTCACTTTTGTTATAATTACTACTTTTAGAAATAATTTCAATTAATTTTACGAGTGATTTCTGGCTCACAGTGTCTTTAAAATTGTTTAAATTAAAAAGATGTTTGAAATAATTAAATTTATGCATTTTTAATCTGGTTTACAATTATACAGAATAGAATTGAATAGAAGCGAAAATTTCTTTTATTTCAAAATAATGATAATAGCTGTAATTAATTTAGATACATTTATTTAAAGCGAAAAACTGCTATTATTGCAGTCTTAATAAGACCACAATTTTTTTTCTTACATGTAAAATTAAATTCATTAATGCTAAGCGTTTTTTCTACTGTAGTTTATAATGCAAGATACCTTTTTGATTATATGCCTCTTTTTAAAAATGATATGTAGTAAAATCTTTGAATGAGCTGCAGTGATTACTTTTATAAACTGTATTTACTGTTGTTTGATACAAAATCTTCTTTTTACGATTATCCGCTTCATAATCGAAATTGGTTTCAAATTTACTTAATCAGCTTTATAATGAATTTTGAAAATTTAAATGGCCATTTTTCGTCAATGTCGCTTCAACAAGCTGAAAACAGGTAAATAGAAGAAATTTAAAACTAAAAATTCGCAGTCGAGCCAAATGATATGGAGATAATTGCTTTATTTAAAATGTAACAAACCACATAACAACAGACCAATAACAATTATCTGATTGTTAATCCGTTGTATAATGTATAGTTACATGATTATTTCATTATTTATTACAATGTTATAATAATTGAAATAATATCCTGATGATAAGTATCAAATACTTGAATCATCTCGGAAAAAAACACATATGTGAAAAAATACTTTTCTCGAAATATTTTTCATAGTTCCGAAAAGTTGATTCAGAACACACCTAATTTAGAAACAATTTTACTTAAACTTGTAGGGGCCGTCGTTTCGATGTTACTCAATGTAGTAATGAGTAGACACATATCTAATTGGAACATCTGACATGATGTCACTCGTAGAGCTATGCGCTTTTATAAATTGTAAAAAAAATTGTGAAAAAGGGCAAACATTATTAAATGAGAATTTTCTAGATTTTATAATTGCGGTGAAAAGAAAACTGATAAATTATTTTGATAATGCAGATGGTTTGTCTTTCTTTCTTTCTTTTTTTTTTTTAATTATTTAGAAGTTCCTCGATGTTGCTAAGATTAATAAAACATTTACCATCGTAGTTACAACCGCAATATTTACTGCAGGGAAGGTTTGAAAATGAGTGCATGTTCTAAATTTTTTTTTAACTTTTAAAAAAGAAAAGAGAGCGAGAAAAGAACTAGAAAGCTAGATGTTTCCATTAAATTTTTTACTATATTTTATTAGGGAAGAAAAATCAAGTCTTACGACAGTTAACTTGAGTTTTGAATTGTTTTATTCTCGCGATTGTATTCAAATGATTGTACATATTTTGAAAAAATAACTATGCGTGGGTGAAATATCCGTTTTTAGAAACAGAGATAGTTAAATAAGACAATTTTTTTCATACTTTTTGAATTAAATTTAAGGTAAGATTGCTAAGAATAAGGTAAAGTGTCTGGGAAAATAAAGTTTATTAAACTTAATCTGAATTTTTTTCCAAGCATGTTTTTTTAACATTTGTCTTTGGGCTTTTTTTTTTTTTTTTTGAAATTTACCTTTTGATTATTAATTAGTGCTAGGAATGAAATAACTTATGTTTATTTCGTATTTAGTCATATTTGTTTAGTTATTTTTAATTAGCTTAAATTTAAATAATTTTTATGCAAATTACTCAAAGATTCATGTTCTGTAATTTTCTTTCAGGTAACTTGGGTTCTTTCAATTCATTATATTAGTGCTTCCAGTATAGCGTCATTCATCTTATTTCTTTCCTCGTTATTTATTATACATGGATTGTTATTTTTTCATATTTTGTAAGTAATCAATTAACTTTTTTGTGAAAAACCAATAAATTTAATAAACTTTGTTTCTTTGAGTGTAATAATTGTATTATCTAATGGAAAATTTCCTATATATTTTAAAAGTAATGAGAAAGATTTTATTTCACTCTTAAGCAAGTTACAAATCATATCTGATGATTGAGCGATATTACGTTTTGCAGTGAATTTTTACGAACCTTTACCCATACATTTTAAGTTCATAACAGATTTTTTTAAGACTTGCGTGATATTTCAAGATTTCACAATTTACCGTTTCCTCTATTACTTAGAACAATAAATAATTTAGTACAATGTACAGTAAAATTGTCAAATTATTTTAATTTCAATGAAGCTAAAGATTAATAATACTGTGGCAGTTTTTGTAATGATAAGCGAAGGGGGGAGGAATTGTTATATTTAAAATGGGGGTAATATTTTATTGAAATGAATCTCTTATTGTCCTATAAAGATAAACTATATAATAAATTTTAATACGCTGGCACTATACAAGCGAGGAAACCTCAAGATAGTGTTATCAGCCCAGCCTATACAATTTATAAAATTATGATCCTCTCTGGGGCTTACCTTCTTTAGGTAAGTGTGGACTTCATTACCCTGAGGTATCCAAGTAATATCTTTTTATTTTACATGGGTTTTGCCGTCTTTGGTAAACATGGGTAACACACCTTCGGTGTACCCTAGAGATCTTTCTCTGTTTTCGATCCCTTTTCTTGTCGACCAATTTTTGCTTTTTTCCACTTTTTTTCTTCTTATGTCTAGATTACAATGCACATTGTTTGGTGCAGCATTGCTATTTTAATTGCTCTTGCACCATAAATCTTGAATTTTCTCCATTCACTGTACATTTATGATTTCCTTCAGAGTCCCAACAAACGGCATCTGCCTTTTTGCTGATGATGCGGCAGTATTGTCTCAAGAATATGCACATAGTCAAGTTAGACGAAAATTGTAAACTTATCTTAAATTAGTTGACTGTATCATATTTTGACGAATCATCACAAATAAAAGCATTATTTTTCAAAAAAGACAAACAATACCTCCCTTCTCCTTCCATCCAAACAACATAAGCTTTTTAACAATGTACTTTCTTAAGCTTCTGATTAAATATTTAGGTGGGACCCTGGATTCAAAGCCCTCTTTCCTAAAGCACTTCAAATATATAACTGATAAATGCAGCCTTATGAAATACGTATTTATGTCCCCTTAATCGGTCGTTTCTCCTTCCTCTCTGTTCCAAATATATAATATTCTAATATATAAAATTATCAAACCCATAAGTATCTATTCTTCATACATCTGGGGGCACTGAGACTCTACTCATATTAAAAAGAATTAAATTCACCTAAATAAAGTACTCATAATTATTACTTATGCTGTCTAGTTTTCCCTAAAATTACTACTTCATAAATTATATTAATTCAAAACCACATTGAATATCTTGCCAAAAAATTTTTACAATAGATTAATTAATCATGAAAATCCGCTCATTAATGCGGAGTTACCCGTACATCCAATAACGGTACACACTCATTTTCATATCGGTAATTGCTATACTACTTCCACCACCATAAAGTATTTGGTTCTGATTCTTCCCCTTTGGATTCCTTGTTATTTTCATTAAAAATCACTAATGCAAAAATGTGAAGTGTTCTACAATTCAAAATAAATCTCTGATATTTTGCATAATGCATACTTGTATTTAAAGTAAATTTCTGTTTTCGTGATCGATAACTGCTCAATTTTTTTTACAAATGTTTAAAGATGCTTAAGACATTGCTAGAAGTTTTCATTCTTTGGATCACTTTTCATTCTAGTCAAATTCTGTTCTCTTTCAGTCTTTCTGCGCGATAGCGTTTAATGGAAAGTTTTCCATCCCTTGCTTTGAGGAATTTGAACAAACTTATTGATTTCATCAAAAAATTAATTTCAACGGATGTAGAAAAAATATATCAAATAAAGAAACATTTGCTATTTAGACGAAAATATGTGAGATACCATTAGATCTTAGGTAAAGGATTAAATTATGTTTCAAGATTTTTGCCTAGCAATAAATGGAATTTATGTCGGAAACCAACGAGAATAGAAATAAAGTACGAAATTTATCAGTATTTTTACATTTAGTTCATTTTAATTTGGTATTATTTTTTACCAGGGTGATTTTAAAGTGATAAAGTATTTGATGAAACGTTTTTCAAAACATTATAAGACGAAGAAAGAAGTTTTATTTATTTCACAATTTTAAATTCTTGTATTTTCTTTCCCCCTCTAAAATATGCATGTATACTGTATAAATGAATGCAGTGTTTTTGAGTTAAAAAAACATTTATTGCAAATCATACACTTCAAAAAATGGGTAGAAATATATCTAGAAAATAATTTCTCTTATAAATATGCCATAAAGGAAGTGTGATATTTTTTTTAACAAACTCTTATAAATAATTCTGATTTTAATCAGCCTTTTTTTCTGTAATGCAATTTCAATCCCTAAGTGAATAATTATATATTCATCGATATTCGTTGAATGAATTTTCTGCTGCGATTTTTTCACAAAATCAATGTTTGCATTAGCAAAGATTCTTTTTTTTTCTCGTCATATTTAATATCTTTTCTGAAGATATTGGATTGAAAATTCTTCAAATGATTTTTACTTAAGTTCATAGGCATTTCCGCACTCATATAATCATAGAAAAAATATTGATTTTCTCTGAAGATTTTTTACATGTGAAAAAATACATTGGTAATTATTGATTAGTGTTTCGAAATTGTATGTTAAAATAGCTCGAATGAAGAAAATAATGTAAACATATCTAATTGTAATCTTTATAAACTTCACATGTGTATTTTTTTTTATTCTATCGAGATAATTAATTTTTCTTAAAGTTGTGTTCCTGTTTTATAAAAATTTCATCATTAACAAACTATTGAATACCAATTTTTGACTATTGTTTTTATTTATGTGACTAATGTGTTGATATTTCTATTAGGTGAACTTTTTCATTAGATTAGTAAGGGACTAAATAAGAATGATTATGAATTCATGTAAATGAGTTTATTTGGTTTGAGTCTTACGAACAAGTTATATGGAACTGTTTAGTTACAGTAAAAAATGTAAAGGAATAAAACACGCCTTTAACAACAAACCATTACAGAAAGAATACAAATGCTATCAAAATGACAGTTTATATATATATATATATATATATATATATATATATATATATATATAT
>BMAW01029544.1:824875-864255 GCA_019974015.1 Nephila pilipes | reverse complement strand
TATATATATATATATATATATATATATATATATATATATATATATATGAGATTAATTATTAGTTTAAATAATCTCATATATAAACACTCTGATAATTAAAGTAAAGACTCTGATAATTCAAACCTATCATAAAAGATACAAATAATATGCTATTTTTTTATCATTTGACTGGTAGCTAAACATCACTGGTATATAGTAATCTCAGAATTCAATTCATAATCGTACGTTTTTGAACTTGAATATTAAAAAGTACTCAAGGCAAACTCAAACTATCTTTTACAATTCTTTGCTTTTAATGAGTCTGAGAATGACTTGGATTTAATGAAATGCGTGAAAAGTATTCTTTAAGTGAAAATAACCTTAAAAATTGAACGTCGTTAAATTTTTTTTATCAATTTGTAAAATTGATTTTTTTTGTATATTATTCTCTTGATACCCAATGTGCATTCTATTGGATATTTTTATTTTACTTGTAGAGACAGGATTTACAGTTTTATATCCTTATTTACAGTTTTTTTTTTTTAAAAAAAAATCCGGCTGTTTATACTATTTTGTAAGACTTTTTAGTTGATATATCTCAAATTAGGGGGAAATTCTCAAAGAATATGGCCTTGGGTCTCAAGAGGTTATTTAAAAGTGCAATGTCTAATGTAGTGTTCTTGTCTAATGTAAAAATTTTGTCAATCACTATTTCTTTTCTATGTACCTTATGGGAAGTTTCACATTTTATTTAAATGTTCATTATTATGTATTAAAGATAATAAAGGAAGTTAATTATGTGATGTATTTTATCTGTAAACTAGCTTTATTCTGACACAGTATTTGATACTTTAAAATATTTAAACATTTATTTTATCGGTGTTCTTTGAAAAATTTGTCTGGGGGAAGCATTAACAACTTCATAAAGATTGATATAGTCATAAGAATTAATCATAATTTGATATATATTAATATGTTATGTTATGTTATATTATTACACGTTGGACGGAACTTTTTTAATGTTACAAAATTGGACCTTTTATAACTTTTACGGTTATTTTCGACCCTAAAATTTCAGTTCATAGGGCTTTTATATCCAGTTTTTTTTTTCTTTTCCTTTACACAAGATGGTAACGACATGAACTGTGCTAATTGTGCGGAAATGCCATTTCATGCCCTATGGGTGCGTGGGGAAGTAGTATTCGTGCAGAGGGGGCATTGTGTAATGCAGGGCAGCCCCCGATGAGTGTCCACTGCAGTAGTTGGCTGGGGCTTTCCAGGGCAGAAGGGCTGTAGGTCGAGGCACTACGGGCTGTTCTTCGCTTGGAAGGGGAGGACGGAGTTGATTTCTCTGCGCTAAGATAGTTCTCTCATTGCGTCGAAACTTCGCTCTTCGGTTTTGGAACCATACCTAGGAAATTAAAAATATCAGTTAGTTTTAAAACTTTTTTAGTTAGTGTAGCTTTCATAAAAGTGTAGCGATTTTCCCATTTTGAAGAAGACAGTATTCTTTTGAGATTAACCTTAAATAATCTCCAGGCCTATGTGAGACGATAAAAAAAAAAAAAAAAATCAAAAAAGAGACAGAAAATTAATTGCAGAAAAAAAAAACTCATTGCAGTGATTCAAGCGATCACTGCAATGAGTTTAGTAACATATCAGCGAAGTAATCACTGCAAGTGATCACTTAATTCAGTTTATGAATATTCGCTTCTGTTGTGTTAGAAATATCGCTAAAGTAGTACTTTACAATTCTATGAGAGAGTCACCACAAAATTTTAATTTGTTTGACCTGTTAGTTATTTTAATTAGATTATTTATTTTTAAATTTCTTGTTAAAATTGTTATATTTGTAAAAGTATGAAAACAATCAAAGTAATTTGATCAAATATGTATGTAGAAATTGATTTTTATTTTGATAACAATATTTTATTTCGAGATCTCTCAGCTTTAATAACGTTCTTTCAACTTTTGAATGCATTCTCCTAATTCATTTATAGCCTTAAAGACCTGAATACAAACTTTTTTTTATTGACTAGAAATTACTCCGTGTTAAAACGAATACGATGATGCATACGAACGAGTAAGCAATCTTTTCAGTGTCTGAACTTTCCAACAGAATTATAAGCCGAATATATATAACACATCAATCAATAACTCCCGAGACTAACCCAGAGATGGCGCTCGTAGTAAACCAGTAACCAGGTCTTTCTAGAGTACTAACCTTTGCTTGAAACGTGTCAAAATTTTAAGTCGATCGGACCAGAAACAGCTGAGTTATCGACGTTGGAGTAAAGTCGTTTTGTAGTTTGTTTAAAAAATGGAAAAAACCGAGTTTCGTGTTCTGATAAAACATTGTTTTTTAATGGGTAAAAACACCGTGCAAGCGAAACAATGGATTGAAAAATGTTACGGACTCTTGTCCATCAAAGCAACGATTTGTCGGTGGTTTGCCAGTTTAAACGTGGTCGTACCGACACAAATGGTTTCACAGGTCTACCCGGGCGTTCCACAGGAACGCTCGGAATTGGCTATATGAAACTCATCCACCGGAAAATGTGAGTGAAGTGACAAAAATTATAATGAAAGATCGTAAAGTGAAGCTCCGTGAGATTGCTGTAGATGACACGATATCATATGGAAGTGTATTTACTATCCTTCCATGGTTTTATTGAAGTGAAAAGGTTTTTCAAGTGGGTGCCGGATTGCTTTCTGGAACAAAACAGGAACAGTCGATGATTCAGAAGCTGTTTATCAGTATTTACTCGCAACAAAAAAGATTTCTTGCGAAAAAAAAAAAAAAATTTGGGAAAAAAAAAAAAAAAAGATTTGGAAAAGCGTTGAACGATTATCACCTAAAGGTGATTAACAAAGGTGTTATGTTGATGAATAAAAAAATTTTGCATAAAATGTTGTTTTCAATGTTGGTCTCGGGAGTTATTGATCGATGTGTTATATATATATATACATACATACATAAATGGCTTACGAAAAGAATTAAAAGCTTTGGCTGAGAAGCTGTGTTTGTAATTAGCGACAAAAAGCTTTATCTATATATAAAGCAGTGCGTCATCATGAATTTTCCGAACACGCACATTTTTTTCTGTCCAATTTTAATTTAACCGCTGCTGCACAAGAACAATATTCATTTCAACTAATGTTTCAATCCAGCAACATAGTCTCAAATAGTTATTGCTGAGTACCCGATTTTGATTATTTTAAACAATTCTGAGGTAAATATCTCATGTTGATCCAGAATTGTTTGCTTGAGGAATAGGATCGTAACTTTTCATGTCAAGTCATTAAGGGGGGGAAAGTAATCAGATTGAAGGAATCTTCTTTATTATGATTTTTAAAAAGTCATACTCATCTCCATTTATTGCGCAACACTGTCTGCCTTCTGTATTCTTAACTCAAGATGATTAAATAGCTTCATCGCCGTTTTCTTTTTCCTTTAAACAAATAAGAATCACGGAGAGAGGAAAAAGAGCGGTGTTTTTTTCTTTCCTAGAACTCGCCGACGAATTTTCTTAGCGGATATTATTTTTAAAAGCTCGTAAGTGCTAATCTAAGTGGTCTTTTGGCGTTGACCTTATCCTTTAGATCTGATTCAAAGGGATAATTAGGGGGTGGAAATCCATTTGGCGCCAGTGAAGCCTATCAAGCCATCTGGGGTGTCCGTCTAATGAAGGGTTCTCCCCCTCTCTTCCAAGTACCGGAAGTTGTTGGAAACACAAACTTTGGAAGACCTGATCGTCTGTGTCATCTTTCATTGCTCTTTCCTTTCTCTTTTCATTTTTCTAAACTTCTCATCTCTCTTTTTCACCATTTTCTCCCTCTCCTATTATTTTGCTGTTTTTTGTGGCCTCAGTAGCCTAGTGGTTTCGGTCTCGGACTCGCGACCGGCAGTTTACGAAGAGTCGGGGGTTCGAGCCTGATGCCACCAAAGACCTACCGCGCACCCAAACCTAATGCACATTAAATTTGTCGGGGCTCAAAGTCCCGTTAGCTTGGTGTGGAAGTTTGGAGAGAGAGGTGCCAGCTCAGGTGTCGTCCTCGTTACTTGACTGAGGTTCAAAATTACGAGATCTGTCATCAATAACCCTCGTGTTGCTTCTAGTGTGATGTTAATAAAACCAATCAATCAACTGCTGTTTTTTTTTCTTAAGATGCATTGCTTTAAATGGACTACGAGCTACTTAAAGGTTTCTTCGTGTTAAATTTGTAATCAATATGTAAGGAGGACTGCTAGCAGTTAAGCTGTAATAATGAAATATGATATATTTGTAATTCCGTTCCGCCCTTCGCCCTCAATCGCTGTTGCTAAAATTGATTGTTGCTTCCCTTCTTTAATGAGTGAATTCTGTTCTAAAATATATTCAAATGACTGTATTAAAAATTTAAAAAATTCGGTGAGAAAATATCCCCCCATCTCATCAGAACTTGAACTTTAAACACTTCTTCAGGTAGCAAATATGTTCCTATATTAAAATAAATTTGTATGATTAAAACAAATGAATCGTATATCGCACTTAAATTTTTCAAATATTGAATGAATAAACAATTTCTTTACTTCTGTGCTAATGTTACGAGGCTCATCGTCAATTCGTGTTATTTCTAAGTGAGAAGTTAATAAAACAGTCATTCAAAAATATTTCTATGTTAAATAGACTTTATATGCTATAGCAGTGATTCTTGACTATGGTACGTGTACCCCCTGGGTTACAATTACGATTTTAAGGGATGCGAAAACAACCCAGACGAAAAATGTATTTTTCACAAATAAGCTTGTAAAAGTATCTTCAAAACAAAATATTTCCTATAAAATAATGTCAAAAATACTTGCATGCAAATTCTACAAGCAATTAAGGTCGATCCAGAAATTAATTTCAAATGGAAGCGGTGAATGAAATAAAACTTAATTTCTAATAACAAAAATGGAAATCCCCAATTACTGCGATGATGGTTAAGAAAATATCCGTATTAGGAATGGGAGATGGGGTATTAGAAGTGGGGGGAGCTAGTATTGTCGATTGATCGTTTTTCCTTTTTTATGAAGTCGATGAGTATGACTTCCATCGCATACCAAAAAATCGTCGGCGTAACTTTTCCTGCTAATAAAACGGTCTTCACATTTTTTCCGCAGGTTCACCGGGAATGACCCAATGTTTTGATTGTTTCTTGGTTTTCGGTATATAATGATCCAGGTATCATAGATTATGACAACTTGTCGCAAAAAGTCTACCGTGAAAAATCGCGGTACCAACCAAATTTGGATTTGGCAGCAAATGACTGCCAAATATAAAAAATTAAATGAAGAAGTATTATCTTTGTTTTGGAGGAAGAATATAATAATATCACCAATTTGCCTCAGAAACGCCATCTGCCGTCAAAAACAGATATTTTTAGACAACCTTTTTTAAACTTCACAGCCAGTATTGTTAGAAAGACTTTCGTGAGGATATTAACTGTGTGTGGAATTAAGATACTAGCTCAGCATTATATTTAGTTTTCTTATGCAAATTACTTTAGGCATATCAAGGAAACAATTATTTGATAATTTCGCATATAGCCTTAAAAATTTATTTTTCATAAAAGCTAAGAAGTGGGAATATTGTCTGTAATTTTCTGAAAAGAAGTTAGAAAGAATTAAATAACCTAAAATTACTTGAACTTCAAAAATTCATTTTGTAATGAAATCCACCATTTCATAAAATCTTTAATGGGATTTTTAATATCAAAACTTTTCGCACCAGGGTGAAAACTTTTCGTCTGCTTTCATGACAAATATTAGGTAACCCATTGCCTCGGTTAATATTTGCGCTCTACTGTGAAACGGAGGTATAGACAATTTTTTTTGCACGATATATAATCTATCAAAAAATAAACTTTTGTCCGAAAAAGATAAAAACTTTGATGAGGATGACAAAATTCTAAAATGTATTGAAGGGACAAAAATTGTCGCCTTACGTCTAGTGAAGGTTCAAAACAGTTTATTTGCAAACTTTTGATGGGTGAGGTTCGGAATGCTTCGGAACAGTCTTAGTGCGATATGGTGTACGGTGGTCAGTTTACTTAAAACTGATTATCTGGCTGAACCGTATACCAAGCAACCATAATCTAGTTATGAACGGACGAGGATATAATAGATGTGAAATAAGCACGTTCGATCAGAACCCAATGAAGTACCTTTAATATGTTCATTGATTATTCGCATTATTTGCGATGGATTAGAACATGAGAGCGAAAAGTAATTTTTTTGTCAAGGATGAGTCCTAAGAATTTTATTTCGTCTACACGTTAATTAAAATATTATTACAAGTATCGGTATGAAGTTTCTTTTGTCTACAAAAGTGAACACAAGCAGATTCTGTTAAAACGAAGCAGAAACCGTTTTAATCAGTCCAATTTGTGATTTTATTTACAGCTTGTTGTAGTTATCTCTCAATATCGTTCATTACTTTTCCCATACATGAAATTTGTTGGTCGTGGACGTATAAAAGAGCTTTACAGATGGTGGGATATTGGAAATATTATTAATTTTAATAATGAACAGAGTGACGCTTAAAACACTCCCTTGAGGCACCCCTTCTTCTTGAATAAAAACATCTGATAAGGTCGAGTGAAGTTTAACTTTAAAATATCTTTAAAAATTTTGTGATGGTAGGATATCTTTTAAAAACATTAAATGACCTTCTTTCATTTTTATAATTGGCAGGTTGACAGTATAAAAATTGGCAGGTTGTCCCCTAAGTCGTAATCAGACAAATCCCTTAAAAGGCCATACCTCCAAGTGCGATCGTTTGCCTTCTCAATATTGAAAAAAAATTGAGACGAGGTGTTTATTTTGGATGAAGGCATCTCTTACCTGTGTTTTCAAAGTGACTAAATTATCAATGGTAGACCTGTTTCCTCGGAAGCCGCTTTGGAATGGTTAAAAAGTATTATGGTGCTCCTAGGCGTACATAAGTCTAGCGTCCACCATTTCTTCCATAACTTTACCCAAGCAACTAATTAGGGCTATGGGCTAGTAATTCAGTAGATTTGTTGGGACTTTGCCTGTTTTTAAAATCGGGATGATGAAAACATATCTCTGAGAATGGGGGAAAGTATGCTCTCCCTATATTCTATTGTAAAATTTTTAAAGATTTTTTTAACGAATTATACAAGAAAAATATGATGAGATTATAACTGATATTATCTGGTCCAGGTGATGTTATGTGCATGAGAGAGAGAACATATTTCAATTCATCAAAGGAAAAGTCATTGCATTAAATGTTGTCTTGTGGTAAAATTTATTTTCTTCTTTTCAGCTACAGATTTTATTTTTTTAAAACTGACGGTGTAATTATCGGAACTGGAAACATGAGAAATGGTTCGGGCTGTTGTATTAACTATATCTTACGGATATGAATAGTCTGTCCGTTATATTCTAAAACTGGAATTTGTCTGGTTATAAAAACACTAGAGACACGTTTGACCCGATCTCACAATTATTTTCTCGTGATGCCACTATTAATATTTTCTACATATTTCGTCCAAGATTCTTTTTGACTTCGTCGTTGAAGTTTTCTAAAAATTGCTTTATATCACTTGTAAGAAATGAAATTTATGATGGTAGGATATCTTTTAAAAACATTGAATGACCTTCTTTCATTTTTATATGCGTCGCTTCAATCGACATTCCACCACGGTTTCGATTGTTTACTAGGTTTGTTAGAGGCTCTTTTAATAAATTCATTTGCACTTTCTTTTAATATGTTAGTGATATCTTTAGAAACATCATCAGTGTTTTGAGAGTGAATTATTTCTTTAGGAATATTGGCAAGGGAGGAAAAGAGTGACCAGTTTGCCGTTTTAAAAATATATCTATTGCTGTAAGAGGAATTTCGTTGAATGAAATTTGCACAAACCAGTATAACTGGAAGGAGATCACTATTGTATATGTATGCGTCTGTTTCAAAGGTCTAAAAAGGTAAAATTGAAGGCGAACAAATTGCTAAATCTATTGAATGAAATGTGGATAATTGAAAGTAAGTCGGCTGATTATTGTTTAGAATGCACAGGTTATGGTGGGAAATAATTTTTTTTCTATCTATGTTCATCTTTGGTTGTTTTCCTGTTTTCCCAAAGAGTACTGTGGTCATTGAATTCCCCAACAAAATAAAAGACTAATGCAGCTGATTGATGAGGTTGTTGATAAGTGTGATGTTGATAATGGTGTAAATTTAAAGAAAGCTAGTGAATTTTAATTTAAAGAATACAGTCTTTTTCAATGCAGCTAAATATAATTTTATTCAATTTATTTAATGTTTATAGGCTATTGAATTCTTCGCAAAGATAATAAATATTTTTTGGTAAGTTATTTGTTTGCACGCTATAAATCAAATCTGATGAGACCTTTTAATTTTCAAAATTTAATTCTTCGAACTCATAAATCATAAACCAGTACTCTAACTTGTAGAAAGGTACTAATTTTGATATCATTTCATCTTAGAACATCAAAAAGTATAAAGTAGAACACAATACCCATAAAAGTTTTGAAAAAAAATGCAATTTTTTTCTCTTATTTTTAGAGAAACAATTTTTTTTTAATTTTCATGTTTTAATACAATAAATAAATGAAAATACTGGATCATTCCATAAATAATAAATATTTATATAACCTTCTTGTTCTTAGTTCAAGTTTTGAAGAACGCAATTCTATTTGAGCAATTATTTTATCTAAGTTGTTATACAAGTGATAAAGGAGAATATTTGGCATATTTTGCGGCCGCGGTAGCCTAGTGGTCATGGTCACAACTTTTACTATTTAATTGTTATACAAGTTCAATTAAAAATAGTTGCACAATCAAAAAAGCATTACTTTGCCTTATGAACTGCATGATATCTGTAAAAATAAACAACGAGAGCAAACGAAAAAAATATATATATAAAGTATTCACAGTAAAATTACGTATGTTATATTGCTCAAAAATGTCTTAAAAATTAATAGAAATTTATCAGAAACTATCGAAATTATTCAAAAAATTCAAATATTCACAGAGAGAACTCAAAATTGGAATATTTGTAAAATTTTGGGAATGGTCAGCATTCAAGATAAAATTTGCATAAATGGTGCCTCCGAAGAGCTAGTGCGCTCATGATGGCTTGTTTAAAAGTGAGCTATAATTAAGATTACAAAATGGGTCGCATGGAAGACACACCGGACTCAACTAAAACTTAATTGTGACTCTAAGCAATGATGAACTTGGTCAACAGATGACTGCCGAAGAAGTGAATTACCATAAAGGAAATGTGAGTAAAATTTTCCAAGATTATTCTAAAATCAAGATTTTAAAAATAATTGTGCAAATTGTGAACGTAAACGAATAACGTCGCTAATACAAGACAGAATTCTGAAACATATCGTGAGTAAAAACTGCTTCAAGAGCCTGAAGTTCACAAGCAGAAAATGGCGAGAACACAGACATAATGCCTTAACAGCTGCAACATTTTGACGGCTTTGTCAACACGATTTTCAATTGCTTGTGCCCAAGACAAAATCGCTACGTACTTGCCAGCAAAAAAGAGTTGGAGCAGGGTGATGTGAAGGGAAATTTTTATATTGGATATTAGGACTGGAGTAACATACTTTTTAACGATGAATCGAAAATTTGCGTTTCCCACGTTCATCAGAGTATCCGTGTTTGGCGTTGCTAGCGATAATGTTTGATTGGTTTGAGTTTAGGGCACTGAATTCTAGTGGGATATAGTGTGCCAAACACATTGCTAGCAAGAAGCTTGATTTACAGATTGTTTGGAACACTCAGTGGATTTTAACATCTCTGTCATAAATCGAGGATGTATGAGTGCTGAGGAAAGCTATGCATTTTGACAGGAAGGGGGGGATTTCGAAGTATACACTGAGTTACTTGAGCTTTTTATGATTCTATCATCGGAAGATCTATGTCTGAGGATAATTACCTTCCAACTAGACTCTGCATCTTGATGTACGTCAACACTCTCCTCTTTTTGGCTGAAGAACAATAAAATTAAACTTCCTTTTGATCAATTCGCCCAATTTGAACCCGATGTAGGATTTAAGGACGAAACACCTTCAGGAATTAAGTACAAAGAACTAACATAAAGCACAAAATTCGTTTGAGGTACTGTCAGTGGACTGCAAAAATTAATGCATAGTACTTCAGATCGTGTTCGTGACATTAAGGCCGAGGGAGGTGCCACTAAATATTAACTATTCAAAATGTTTTGGGTTTAAATGAGTTTTGCTATTTTTTGTATATTATTCTAGTTTTTTTTTAACCACTTTAACAATTATTCTAATTTTTCGAATTCTTAGAAAAAATCCATTGCATAAAAACCTTTGCTATATTATAATAATTTTTTTTATTATCACCACAGAGATATACCAAGATGTTATCATCATAGAGATATATCAGAGATACTTTCTTCCCAGGAGACCGACTTTATGGCTAAGTCCTTAGTTGGGTGATTCCTGTCTCCTTGGGTGAATCGAAGTGAATGTGTTCCGTCATACATCATATCGTTAAATGAATGTGTCGGATGAACTTAAATGTGTCAGGCATTCATCAAATAAATTCATAATTTTAAATTCTTCCCATCGTGAACAAATACTCAGAATGCTTAGATAACTAAATAAAAAGAATTCTATCCCCGCAGCATAGCTTATTTCTCTCTCAATTGGCCCTGATTTGACTGTGGTTTCTGCCTCCAGAAAGGCAACCTTAATGTTCAATTTTTTTACTTTGTGGAAATGACGTCCTCCCAACCCATGTAAAAGATTACTAATGAAGCGCTGCCTCATCGTGGAGGGGGGGGGAGAAAGCGTGAAGAATTAGGCAAACAGCGTGGAATGACTGTTGAAAGGGAATTTAGTTTATCTGATGGGCGCGAAACGGAATCCCGGTGATAACGGATTGGACTCGCTTTGGGTCGGGGCACATGAGGCGGCTTTGATACCATCTGGATGGTGACGCTCAGCGCCATTGTGGACAATTAGTGGCTCCTAGCCAAAAGTTTACAGCGGCTCTTTCACATCCAAGCGTGGAACGAAAAAAACCAGCGACAAATGGGAGGGACTTTAACAGATGCGCTTGGGAGCTTTTCGGAAGCATTTTTCCTAATTTTTTAGTACCGCTTTTCTGTAACTAATCTAAACACTTGTATGTTTGGAGGAATGTAGTTTTACAGTTAAATCATTCAATGATATTGTTTCATCAACTGAGATGTCACATTAGCACATTGAAGGATTCATAGAAAATTTGTTTAATACACATAATCATGTAGAGTGATTCCTTATATAATCCTCGTATGAATGATAAGTAACATTGTGATGTGCGCCTTTCATTATTAAACTTCTCAGCCATCCTTATTAAAGTCTAATTAAATAGTAAATAAGCTCAAAGCTCCAATTGAAGATACGTGAAAACAAGACAACACGGTTTATTATCTATCAACACAGAATATATGCAAGATCGCTCTCTTTCAAGTCCCTCTTAACTCGGTTTATCCTAGTTTATATTCAAATAATAAATTATTAGCTTACCAAAGCATCCGTTCCGCTTCAAACCCTTCTTATTTATAATGGGTTCAAGTATTATTACTCTAACTAGAATTCGCTTCTAGAGGATAACGACAAACTAATAGATATTTGTAAATTGGAATGAATCATCATAATTTCAATACAAGCAATTAATCCCGATGATTATATCCAAATTACAAATATTTGTTTGCTTGTCGCTATCCTCTATCTCCCTTCTCTTTAAATTAAATTATATTTTGCTCATATATCACTATTTCTAATCCAATTCATTGCACATCTTATATTTGTCTAATTTCTCTAATCACTTTTCATATGGGTTGGCAAAGAGTTGTTATTGTATGCCATTCAAATTATCAAAAAGTCCCGTGATTAGTGCAGAAAAAAAATCGCGAATAGCTCAACGTCACAATATTATAATCATGAAATGAATAAATGCAGGAAACAAGGAAAAAAATTCAATATTTTGAATTATGCTAGAAATATCTGCATTTTTTCTGTAAATAAATCTGAATATTTTTACATATTTCATCAAAAACATTTTTCATAACTGATGTTAGGGTTTTGTTACTATTTGTTTTAAATACTGTATTACTGTGCATACTCATTTTTCCATCTTGAAGTATTGACATGAAAGCACGCATAAAAGTAATGAATTTTATTTCAAGAGAAAATGGCAAATGCTTTGAAAATATTTTGTAAAATTCTCCAAGACTCGGTTTTCTATAATTTTGTAGTAATTTTCTTCCTGGATAAAATGTTTGTATAATCACTAAGATCTTTGTAAGAGGAATACTTTCTTAAGCCTGACTCTCTTTCGAGGATCCGATTCAATGATATATCCCTCAGTCTATTAAATACTTTTTTTTTTTAAACTTTTACCTCTTAGATGTATAACTGCGTAGACACCAAAAACTCTTTTCTGACGGTTCTTCAACTGATCAGTTGGATAACTTTTAAATTGAACCGTAAATGCAACAACCGCCCTTTTTTGGTTTCTTACGAACACTAGACAGAAGCCAAAAAATAGTGTCAGATGGATTTCAAAACATAGTATTATAGTAGATATAAGTGAAATTTGCTTACATGCGTTTTTTCATGTCCATTGGTTGCTAAATTAAACAGAGAATGATCTTGATAAATGATATAAAATATATTTCTCTCTCTCTCTGAAAATATCACATACAATCTTTATTTCCACAAATGTATTTTACGCGTCGCATTAAAACATAAGCACGTCTTCTGAAAAGGAGACGAAACCTTCTTGATATCTGTCAAGTTCTCATCGAGCTTTTACTGAGTATGAGGAGAAAAGTAATTACATTTTTTTGTTGTAGTTCTAATTGAAATCAGCAGAAATATCATGGATTTCAGGATTCGTCGTGTCTGACGACACATTTTCAAGACGATGAGGAATATTTCATAAAGTATAAAATATTTTCTGGTTTGCTATGACCCCTTTATTATCTGTAAGCTACAATTTGAATAACGAATTTAACTGATTATATGAAATATTTTTATTACGTAATACTAACACTGAGGATTAATCATAAGTTTGATTAATTTTTGCTGCCTTTCTCCCTGATTTTTCTTTCTTATAGTTTCTGCGTTACATATCATCTACTAAGCTCTAGACAGATGAAGCAACCGTAGTAGCCAGGTCGTGGATTCGTACCCTGCGTTGTTTTCGTCGTTCTTGAGCTCTGATGCCACCAAAGAACTGGTCTGATGCATGTTATATCTGGTAAAGGTCCCAAGTCCTTCCTGGTGTGGAAGTTAGGAGAGGGAGGTGCCAGCTCTGGTGTCGTCCTCATCAATTGACCGAGGTTCAAAATTAAGGGGTCCGTAGCCAATAGCCCTCGTGTTGCTTCTCAGTGCGACGTTAATAAGCAATTACGATCAGTTCGAGAGATGAAAGTGGTCAAATATACTTTCGCCGTATGCTATAACAAGAGAAAAAGGGTAATTCTATGATTAATACTCATATGAATATCTGTAAATTTCTTATTCGAAAATTATTAAATCCTTTTGAATATCTTTTTTGCTCCAATATCTTGTTTATTTCATCTAATTAAATTCTGTTGAAGTATTCGAGATGAGTTATAGGCCTAGGTTTTTGTTAAATCTCCAGGAATTAAAAAAATACACCTGTAATGACATCATACACATTTTTTTTTTTGTCTTTTTTGCGTAGATCACCACTCTTTGCGAAATTTAGATAAATTCCATTACTATAAACCAAATAGAGAATATGAGACAAATCAAAGTATCGTTTAATTGAGTGTAATCTTAATGGAAAAAAAGAACATCTTAATAATTTGGATTCATTTGAATGATACAACAATTTTTTGTTTATTAAAATGTTTTACTTTTTTGTGATGTTTTAAAGAATCTCCTCCTATCTACATTACAAAATTGTTACATTAGATTTCGAGTTCTTTGATGGTTCTACACGATTTTCTTAAAATTTCACAAAACCATTTTTCTTTCGATTATTGCTGTGGCCACAGTTTTCTAGCGTTCGCGTGCTCTCGCGCCGATTATATCGTGGGTTCGAGTCCTTATACCCTCTAAAGATCTGTTCGTGTAGCAGACTGATGCACGTTAAATTTGGTCGGGGCTCAAAGTCCTCCCGTTAGCTTGTTGTGGAAGTTTGGAGATAGAGGGGCCAGCTCAGGTGTCGTCCTCGTCACTTGACCGAGGTTCCAAATTACGAAGCCCGTCACCAATTGCCGTCGTGTTGCTTCTCAATGCGACGTAAATAAACAATCAGTTAATCGCTTAGCTTCCTACAATCTAACTTTTTGAATAAGTTTAAGTACATTTAGTCTATTGAGTATAACCAAGAGAATGACTATTTTTGATCTGGAAATGATACCGTTTTGAAATTTTATGACAATTGTTGTCTTAAAATTATAAGTTTGTTAATTGGTATTGGAAGTCTTAGGAATATTATATCATCAAGGTTTTTCATTCAGATATATGAATTGAAGCTATTTCTTGAAAGTAAAAGTTAACCCGAAAGAAATGTAATATTTCCTTTCATATCTTATGACGAATTTGTTCTTTTACGATATATTCTGTATTTTTCTCCATTTCTGAATATATCAAAATTCAAAATTAATGTCAAACAAGAAATAATGATATATTATGATAATAAATAAAATCAAATATGTTTTCACGCCCAGATATTATTCGGTCTTAGAAAAAGTATCTAAATAAATAGAATTCAGAATTATTTTTATTGCATCGTGATTGGCTTTTATTTCAACAGAATCCCTGTCATTATTAGATTTCGCTTTTAGATCGGTTCAATTAATGCATGTGTGTCTGATTCAGTGTCTGTATCTTCGTATAAAAATCCTTTTGAGAGATTTAATTGTTAGTTTCTATTTGGGTGTAAAGATATTTTTGAGATATAAAAACTAGAAAATGCTTTTATTGTTCACATTTAATCCTTAAAAAAATATCTCTAAATGTAATTAAGGCTCACTTACTTGAACTCTTGCTTCACTTAGATTGACTTTTCTGGCCAGTTCTTCTCGGACAAAAGCGTCAGGATAATGGGTTCTTTCAAAAATTTTTTCTAAAGCATTCAGTTGATGAGTAGTAAAAGTAGTTCTGTTTCTTCTGGGCTTTTTTCTGTTATTCTCTCCTTCGCCCGTTTCATCTATAGGAGAAAGAAAAAAGTCATATTAAGGAAGTTATCACTTAGTTCATTTCGCATTTGCCCAAGTATCATTAGGATTGAAGGATTTCTCATAGTTCTATATTTTCCCTTCATCCATGTGGTTCTTTCTATTATTTTCTTCTTTTTATTTCGAAATATTTTTCCAAACTGCTCAAAATTCTCCATTATGGATTTTCTATTTAAGAATAGCTTTATATAAAATTTTCATGCGAAATATCTAATGTCATTTAAACAATTGAAAAGCAGCAAGTAATTGAAAAGCTGCAATAAATACTGACACTCTCTGAATCTTCTAACGAATTACAGTAGGATTTAAAAATTTTCATTTTCAGACATAGTTAAAATTAATTTGAATTCCGTGGAAAACAATAGTTTTATAAAGGTACTAAAAATAGGATAATTTTTATTTGAATCATAATTAAATGTTTTCACTTTAATACGTAAAATTTCATTAATTCCATAAAACTCAATGTTTCGAATAAACTATTTAATTTCGTAAACAAAATGAGATTTAAATAATTTTTAGTCTTTGGTTACTTTAAGATTTATTTAAAGAAATCTGTAGTATTAATCACGCAATTCTAAGTTTTTTGTTCTAACCTATAGCGGCAGGGAGTTTTTTGTACTGATAGAGAATTACTTCTTACTATGGGTGGAAAACAGTATCATTTGTTCAGAGTTGGGTTCTTCATTAAAATACATAAATACAATATTAAAAAACAGTTTAACAAATTCAATTTTAAGTCCTTGAAGTTAATCTATTGGGTCAAAATCTTATATTAGTATAAAGAATACAAGTTACTACAGAAGTAGGAAGAGGATTCTTTAAATTTGGACGCATATTTAAATTTATTCCTATTTTCTTTTAGTAACTCCACCTCTTAAATGAATTATTTCCTAATTGAAGCTAATGATGTTAAAAAAATTATTGATTATTCTAATGCAAACAGGAATTGTTTGATCATGACTATCAAAATGATTTGAACCATATATAAACAAATGAAAAAAATTTCGGATATTAAATTGGTTAAAAAATAAGAAACAGATGGGAATACTTTTCTAAAATTGTAATATTTTCGTGCTTAAAACTCTTTTTTACCGAAAGGGTATTTAATAAAAGGGTTAAAAAACTGAAGAAGAAACTAACAGCTACGTAATATTAGTCGCGTGTTTACTAAACGAAATATCGATAAGGTATCGTTACTAGCCAGGCAAATTAATAAGTTTGTTCACAAAACGTCGATTACACGCATGTTCCTCTTTCATTCTCTGTAAGATTAGAGTAATTAAATACTCTCTAATCTACATTGCCACCCACACGTCTCGGTGATAAGTAAGAATAACAGTGAAGAGGGAAGCTTGAACATATTTCTTACAATATCTTGGTGTAATAACAATCTCCAATTTGTTTTTCAGCAGCATTATGTAAAATGAATATACATTTTAAAGCCCATATGAAGAAGTCATTATGTTATGCATTTTCTAATTTTATTACGATCTTTCCGAAGGTATTTTTAACTTTTAGATGCTACTGTAGAATTAAAAAATTGATAAAAAATGTAATTTAAAAAAAAGGAAAGAAAAGTATCTACCATGTGAATGTATTTTAAAAAGATAGGTTTTCTTTTGAAACAAACATAACTAACATGAGTTTGAATGTCTCAAAACACTATTTCTTTTATGAAAATTAGGATTATTAGCCTGTGCATTATAAAAATTCTCAAAGTAGTGCTCAGCCACGCTACGAAACATCTAAAACAAATTAATTCTGGTTTATTTTGTATTAGATGCCAGATAATGAATCAAAATAAATAACTAGTTCCTATTGTAATAAAAGTATAGTCATGTCAAGTAGCAAGTTTTATTTAATTTTAAGGGTAATTGTCATAAAAGCGTAGTTTGTATGACAACTCAGATGCAATTTTATATTCATTTACTCTTATTCCCCTTTGTAAATGTTGTTTTTGGATCTTTTACATGATATAAATGCCTGTTCAAGTTCAAATTGCTTTCGTTGTACAAAAAGCAAAAAATACGATTGATGTGATTGCATATAAACATCACGAGTACTCTTCCTTATGTTTTTACAATAAAGACTTTTACAACTGAAGGGTACATTTAAAATCAAACATTACAAACCTTGATATGATTATTAATACGATAATTTTATCACGTTTACTTGTGTTGTAAGTGTTAGTAATTGGTAGCATAGTGGTCATTTCAGGAATTGTGCTGAACTAATTGTAGAGAGTAAATAAAATAGTAAATTATTTTTTATAATATCATAATCGAAACTGAACATTTGATTTTACAAACATGCACGAAATATTTCAAGATATTTGCTTAGTTTTCTTTGAATTAAATAGTTACATATTTATGTTAGTTGAAGCTAAGAGATATATCGACTAAATAAAGATATCTAATTCTAGTGCATTCTTTTGAGAAATTCTTTCAATAGTAATCATGTAGAAAATGTCAAACTGTAAATTTTCAAAGCATTTTAAAATTTTATTACATTTTAATTATTAAATTAATTCAAATTAACAGCTCGATATGAACTTGCAACTATCAATAATTATAGCTTTGAATAAGGACCCAGAAGTGAATTAAAGTAAAAATAAATAAATGTATTGTACTAAGAGCATAACTAAATATTTCATACTTACGTATAGTTATGTCAGAATTACATATGCATATGAATTGTTGATTCATGAGATTAATATGCTCTGAAATAATTAGATAATCAGTACTGTTAGATCATGATAATAAAATATGAAAATTAGATTTATATGAAAAATGAATGGATTGAACAGAATTTTGACTATCAGTTTGTTAATTGTTATAAACAAATTTTACCTACCTCACTTAAAAACAGATTGCTTGAAATACTTTTCAATTCTATTTTATGTTAATGTACATCATACATAATCACTGTACATATTAAGCTGCCATATTTAATTCACTATGATGTCTTTATATTTCTATTGCAGTATTTTCCATTTCCACCCGAAAGTTGAAAATTTTTCTTAATCAAGTTATGTAAATCGCATTACGAGTATTCTATAATTTATATTAAGTACAAATACGTTTCACAGTAATTTGATGCAATAAAACTATTCGAAAATGTATAGTAAATGTATAATAAATTCTTCATAGTTCAACCTAGTAAACTGAAAAGGTGCGTATTTTTACATTTAATTTAACGAACTATTTTCAAATTAATTGTTATGTTGATTAAACTGATCTACATAGTTTTTACATATTAAAAGGAAAATTTAGTTTCATTTATGTAGCAAAAAGACAACTTTAGAAGGGAAAGCTTTTGCATTTCTTTTAATTAGTTTCTCGTAATTGCGTGACTTAATTAGAATTTACTTCTTTTTACCTCTGATCTACATAAGAATATAACAGCATAGTAGATAATTATATGCTACTTATATTATGTAACTAAATTTAGTTATGTTTTCGTTTAATTTAAAAGTAACTGTAAAGAAAATCTCTGTGAAGAAATCTATCATATCCTCTAACACATCTAATATTTCGGAAAGCCTTTTTTTTTTACGAAAACCAGAAATGTGTGGCAAATATGTATTACTTTATATTAATAATTAACAGTTCCTGTATTCTCCTTAAATTAGATCTCGTGTTCTGCATGCAATAATTTTTGTAAATGGAGATTAATATATATTTATAGTTGTATCATTCCATCTAGGTTTTTCATGGAAATAATTTCAGATGTTTCTCCATTATAATGGCGTATATATTTTCTTGTCTTTAATCACAGAAGAAGAAAAAATTACAGTAAGAAATAATATTTTTCTTCATCTAAAATATAAAACGTCATGTAACTAAAATAATCTTTTAATTAACTGCTTTTCTACAGAAATTACCCGAAAAACCAAGCGAATCACTTTATTAACAGCTTTTCCTTTAATGCGAAAAGCAAAGCCAGTAGTAACTAATGGAATCGAGAAGTTTCTTTATTAAACGCTTTATAATAATTCGAAAATGAGATATTTCATATAAGAAAAGTTTATTTTGTGACCTCTATTTTAGATTTAAAACCTTTGATAGATTTTATGAATTGATCTACTGTATTCATTCTGCGTGTAATAAAAATGAACGATATTCAAAGTTGGTTTAATGAAAAATATGCGAAATGAACAGAAATAAGAATCAGTGCATTTAATCACGTTTTTTAATCCTCAATTTTAAAAAAAATGCTTCATTGAAAACCAAAAAAATGAATTCTAAAACCCTATAGTTTGTTTATTGAAATGATAGAAAAAAAATCTCCAAAAACTTTTTCTCCTACATCGTAAACATTCTTTCAAAAAATGTAAGTTAGTAAAATAGTTACATTTGAGTAATATTTCAAATGAAATAATTACACCATTTAAATTCTGTTGTATCCCTTTTGTTTTCAGCTCTGTGTTAACTAAAATTATACATGTACAAAACATGCATATAAAATGGAGTTTTAATAGCAAATTATTCTTTTTATTGTAAGAAAATACGTGCTTCATTTCTTTAATTGTGTTCCTCATTATAATTTTGATATTTATTGTAGAAATGATAGAAACTATTAAGAAATTTCCAGAAACACAGATTAAGTCATCGAATAAACTGAAAAGAAGGAGAGAATTTCAATTGCAATAATGGATACATTTTAATGTGAATTATAATCAAAATAAAATTATACGATGAAGCTTCTAAATTAAAACTCCCTTTTAAATTGTAATATCATTTAAATTAAACTATTTAGATTAAAAATTATATATTTAGCTATTGAAATAAATACAGTAATTTATGGAACAGTTTGTGCCGATTAAATTAATTTATTTTTGTCTAAGTCTTAAAATAAAATCTTGGCCTGAAAAACGGGTCTAAAATGACATCTTAAGTGCATTATTCAAACAAGAATCTACTTGATAGCATGGATGCTTGTGAACTCGTTTCAATCGCTTTCATGACGTACCAAGATGCTCTGTTTTTCACGCTACCCATAGTTGGAGGACTTCTTGATATAATACATTCTCTGTGCATTAGTAAAAAAATTCTGAAAAGTCAATGGCTTAATGCTTTTGATTAAAGAATATAATTTTCAAAAAAAAAAAAAAAAAAAAGAGGGCATGACTGAACATGTAAAGATATTGATGTAAAATATCAAAAAAATTGATGATAGATCATTCCGAAACCAAAAAATTAATAGGATTTTTAAATTAAATTAAATAAAATTTATATAGAAATTAGGAGACAAACCATATTGTTTGGTTAAATTTCTTTCTAATATAACAGATACTTTTATTTAAGTATAAATTCGAACGTAAATGTAAAAAAAAAATCACATTTCTCCTTAAATACACTTAACTTAGGCTTACTGTGTGTCCAAAAGTGAATTAAAACTTATACTTATTGAAAAAAACAGTGCCGATTATCAAAATTCATAAATTACCTCATGAACCTTCTTCTATATTAGACTTTGTACCATTTAAGTTGGATTGAAAATAGTTACATATTTTCTATCATTCATTTTAATAACAATTTTTATTGTTAGAATTTATAAGACATATGATTTTGCTTAGAAATTATTATGTGAAACAGCTATTAAAAATTGTACGATACAATTGTTATAAAGATAAACATTCATAGGAATTTATACAACCTTTAGTGAGATATCTGCATGCAAGATAATATTTATTTCATTTCGTATATGTCTAAGTAATAATTTCATCTCTGCAAAATATTATAAAGCACGAAAGAGAAGTTCTGAAATTCAGAGGTGATCGAAAGGAAACAAATATTAACAATTCCTAATATCCATATCATATATTAATTAATAAACTTTGAACGTGTTGTGAATATTTCAATGAAACAGCAGAATTATTTGTTAGCACTCAGTAATAATAATTTTTATAGTATACAGTGAAGCATTTTTATATTTTTGATAACTAGTATCGGATATTCAAAAATTAAGAAGGAAGTAATAATATTATTTTTAAATTATTATACATATTATATCACACAGTTTTCAAAAATTAAAACTTACTTAAATCTGAGATGTGTAATGATTCTAAGATGAAATTAGTATGACGCGAACTAACTTGAGAAATAGAAGCACTAGTGATTGATTAACGAAAATAAGTTTTTCTTATCATTTCATGATACCTTTTCTTTTTCAGTCAATTTTTTGAATGCATGTAACGTAATAAAGAGGCAAACTCATTTCATTGAATCAGTCATAATTACCTTTTCTTAGAAAAATGAATAGTTTTAAAATTTCATGAATTTTATCCTAGTTATATCTTCTAATATAACTAGGATAATTAAATTTTCTTTTTTAAATCTAAATACATATATGAAATCATATATTTAAATCTAATTACTGTAAAATAAGTTAAGCTACACGACGATCGTAAAGATCTCGCGTCTTTAAAGAGTTAAAATTATCTGTGAAATAAAAATTTATTCGGAGCAAATAATATTATACAGTCCCCTTTCGAAAGGGGTTTACTCATTGCGCAGTTTTTATAGCTAGAAAACTTTGCTCACAAGATTAACCACTTATTATTTCTTTAGAACAAAACTTTTTTTTTTGTATATTTTTAATCTGGTGATGAAAGTGTAGTTCTCTTTTGGCTATTTTCTATTATTCAATTTATATTGTTTTGGGGAGTATGTGATGAGCTGTCTGATTAGCTATGAAGACAATCAGTTATTTTTTTATGCCAAAACTATTATCAGTTATTCTCTTTATCTATGACAATGAGTTTTTCTACTAGTCTAAACGCAATTTAAATGAATCCTAGGTAAAGTGAAGAATGTTTTTGAGAGCGAATATATACGTAGAATATACACATATATAATACACATGAATGTATTATACTGTGTTTAAATTAACGATGCCATGAAAAGTGGTTAAATACACCGCGATAGTATTTATTACTTGTGAAAGAAATTTTACAATTCAGTTTTAACTTTAACATATTTTAATTTTGCAACTCTAATTACGTTCTTTGTATTACACATAATCGTATACTTCCTTGTAGAGGATATATATACGACATAAAATGTTTCTACATATAAAAAGATGTATATTATTTTCAAAACTGCAGATACTTATAGCATCTAGAGCATAGTATGGGAAATATTTAAAGTTAGAAAGACACGGTAAGACATTTATAAACTGAAAAATCACCATACTTTTACTCTTTTACAACCTAATAAAACCTTATCTCTTCAATTAGGTGCTCTAAAAAGTGGCTTATTATTTTTTTAAAAAATTTACTTACATTTTTTTCTAACTTCACAACTATCTCTTTAATTCTAATCAGCTTTAACTTGTAGATTTATCACTCAATTGAGAGGGTTATTGTAAATTTAAAACACTATAAAGCGATTCAAAAACACATAAACCATGTAAATAAACTTATGTCATAGCATTCAATTAGATGCTCACGACAATTAAGTTTTCACTTGCAGCTGGCAATAGCATAATATTGTTTTACTGCTGATTTAAAAAGGAATATATGTATATATAAAGATGAGAATGAAAAAATTTTTTCCACAAAATACGAATTCGTTCAAATAGCCTCACTTAAGGCCAAAGAGGTTAAATGGGGTCTTTAAATCGTTAATTCCTTACCTCTAGTCTAGAGAATGATTGTACTATACAGAAACAAAATGTGCGACGTGATAGCGAATTATTCCAGATATAATCATTCTCTCAAAAGCTACTCAGACAAAAGAGAGCTTTTAATTATACGCTTCATAGTAAGGTACTATATTTTGAGATTCTAAATCTGTTTAATAATTCTTAGAATAATATATATTATTTCATTTAAATTTAAATTATTTCTCAACTATTTTGAAGTTTTATTATAATAAGAGTTTTAGTATATAGTTAATAATATAAAGATACTGGTATTCTCCTGAGTCGCTATTTGATCAATTAATCTTAAAAAAAGTTTTACGTGAAAGATAGTTCAAATCATTTTAAGTTCTTCAACTCTTAAAACGTAATAACACGTAATTTTAACAGTTTTCTTAATAATTCAGTGTTTAATGTCAATATTTCAAGGTAAGAACTTGTGATGAAATTATAACTGAAATTTTTGTTGTATTTTAATGTTGTAAAAACATTTCCTTTAAGAGTATAATTTTATTTCTCTCAAAAACTACATTAAGATTAAAATAATCATTGAGATAGTCCATTAGACTTTGTCCATTCCATCTAACATTTTAAACCTGACAAGCTGTTCCAGTCATTCATTAATACTTCAGATCATCCTTGACTCTTCATTATTCTTTAAAAAATGATAAAACAATGGGTAACAAAGGTACTGTTTTAAATATAAAAATTCGTCCATCTTTTAAACGCAACACACTTTTTTATCTTTAAATATGCACTGAATTTATTATTATTCCAGAAAACAGATTCGTCAAAAGAGACATATTCGTTATTCACTCATAAACAAGTTACGAATATTCCTAATAAAAACCCAGAGAGAGGAAGAAAAAGACCCGGAATGTGCTCAATGCCAGTTTTTTTGTACGTTTCAAAAATACTTCAATAAAGTGTTTCTTCGAACTAATAAAGTGATTTTTGAAAGAACAGGCGTGTTTAACTTAAAAGTCGTAACTCTAAAAATAATATATATAATACTGTTTTTCTCTTCTTTCTTTCTTTTTCTTTTAGATTAAAACTATATTTTTAATTATGAGACCACAAAATTCAAATGGTAATAATAACTGTGGTATAGATATTAAGGTAACTGAGAAGCCTTCGATAAGGAAAAATTAATTTATATTTTAAACCGAGTTTAAATAATCTTCACTTTTTAAATTATAAGTGATAGAAGTCATAATTTTTTATTAAGATATCTGTAAGTTTATGTATCAATTTATGCAAGGAAAATCTCATTTATAAGCATTAACAATTATTTATGAGCAATTAATAATCAATAGTGGCATTTGCGTTTGTATGTCACGTATTTATATTTAAGCACATTTTGCCTGAAATTTACTGCATTTATAACTTCAGAAATTTTCAGAGTACTTAAAAACATAAAATTTTTTACCTTGAACATAATTATAATTTCAATATTTGAATTTAATAAGAAACTTTAAAATTTAGTTTTATTAATTCAAATTTGACACAGTTCTTATAAAAATATTGTGGAATACCTAAAATTTGTTTGAGTTTATTAGAAAGAAATCATGTTCATTGTAAGTCTCAGTTCTTAATGTTGAAAATATCAGTACTATGGATGGAATCGAATTTAAGGAAAATGTACCAGAATCTGAATACACACACACACACATTTTGCAAAATGCGCAAAATCAGATATTTTTCTCTATGGCGTGTCACGGTTGCTTACAATTTTGAAATTCAATTTCAGAGATCTTCAAAAACCTTATATATGCTCTTTAGAGAACTGTAATGTATAAATAAATATTTTTTAGCTAAGCTTCTCATTAAATTTCCTATAAATAAATAAAATGAAAACAAGTTAAAATAATATGAATATACAATATAGCATTATAAATTTGTATAATTAATTAATTTTTTGTTGATTAAATTGCATTTATTAATGCATAAGTTAGTGAAAGTTATATTGAGACTAACAATCCGTAAATAAATTTACACAGTTGCATTTTAATTTTGATTGTTATAATCGCCATGCTGATTAAGTAGAAAATAAGAATTTGACATAAATAATTCTCTGGTCACACAACTAAGAACAAAATGTTTTTTTCCATGTCAATAAGAAACAGAAAGAAAAAACAATCTCCATTGTTGATATGCTGACAACTGAGGAAAACAAATATTCATACAATCAAAAGCGATAATATTTTGAATATTAATTACTTTTAAACTTCAACATAAAGAACAAAATTTGTAAAATTATTCAAAATAAATTCACTGTGACTAAAATTTTGTATAATTTGAATAATATCGGATAGAATTGAGATGTGATGTAAAATCTCAATCCCATTTGAATTTTTTCATAATAATTTATTCTTGATTCTTGGTTTTTTCTCCATATGTCTTTCGATGTGTGTGATGTTTGGAAAAACTTTATTTTGTATCTATGCATGGAGTGGTAATTGTTTTCTCTTAATAACACTAATATACTACTGATATCAATATGCATGATATTTTGTGATAAAAATCAAGTCAACGAATTATTAGATTACCGTGTAATCTTTTCAACGTGAATATTCGTAAATGACTGAAGGAAATAGTATTTGTCTCGGTAATTTTCAGAGGCAGTCATGGAAAAGTATTAGTAAGCTCTCAACTGATAGAGAGGTCTGATTCAATATTTGCACTGAATATGTATTTCTTAATTTGCTTATCAAATTTTTAATAATTTTCCAAAAAGGTAATATATTATTTGCTGTAATGCAGTTGTTATTTACAAATTGCTCCTCTGGACTATTTAGTTGATTATTCAGGATTTAACAGTGTAAAAGCCTGATGTGAATGAACTACGTTAATGAACAATAAAATGGTCAAAACAACAATCACTTTATAAATCTCTTCTATTTAAAATAAGGTAAGAAACGAAATTATTATAAACCAATTAAGAGATACATTTAAATCAGTATAGGTTGTGATTAAAATTTTAAAAAATGCATTATATAAACTTAAAGTTATGAGGTGTATAAAACTGTATAAAAATGTAGTATAATTAAATATTGCTTACAATAAGATATACTTGTTAACCATAAATTAAAACAATTTTAAAATTTTGTAACAAACAAAAAATGTGTGAATGCGCCTGGAAAATACTAGGATTACCTTACATTTGTTTTTAAATTAGGAAGGAATTATGTTTTAGTAAGTACAACATATTAAGAAGCTGTACATACTTCTTCCCTGTATCAAGTATATAATATGAATTGGTATGTGATTATGCTAATTTCTCAATGTTTGGTTCGCCTTTCAACTATATAGTCATAGAGTTCTCTTATCGAATGTAATATTTAAGATGTCTCTTGACATCTTTAGCGTTTATGGTTGTAAATTATTCAATTTCTCTTTTTGATGTTACAACATAATTTGAATGATATCTAAATGTTGCTTTTTATTCAATTTGATCAAAATAGCAGAATAGAAATATGATTATTTTGGGACTTTAAGGAAACGTTACTTTCATAACACAAAAAATCATATTTATTCATTTGAGTAAGTCGTTTAATCTTCCATTTTAGAAAGAAAAGAATAAACTTAATTTCAACGCAAATAATAACAATGAATAAAAAAAGCACCAAAAGTATTTGAACAAAAATTCGATTAAAGTGGTGAATTTAAAGATTTGCTGATCAATTAAAAAAAGCTTGCATCATACCGAATTTCTTTAGGTGCATTGAGATTTTATAGAAAGGTTTGCATATATTAACTCAAAAAAGTATGAAAGGAATTGCATGATGAAAGTAAAAAAGACTTATAAATTCAAGGATCTGAAAGTTAAATATTAGTACTAATGAAATTAATTAATGTTCTCGTATCAATGAAATTTTAAAAAAATTCTCGTATCAATTGAAACAAATCAAAATATGTTTACACGCTTATACAATTAAGTGGCTGCTTTCAAAAAAAATTCTCATATTTAAAGCATTTGTTTTATTCCAACAAACAGTTATGATGAAATAATAAGCAATCAGCTGTTCAATATGAAAATCAATTTTATGCATTATTTTTTTCACATACTTAGTACAGATGCTGTATTTTTGGAAAATGTATGTCTATATTCGATTTTTGGAGCTTTAACTTAAGGAAAGTTAAAAAAAACCCGCATGGACAGCATATGTCTATTTTGATATTTGTTTGAACAGTAGAAAGTATTTAAAAAAATCAAAATTAAAGGCACAGAGTCAATAAAACTTTTATGCATTTTATTATATTTTTTTGTGAGCAACTGTGTCTTTTTATTGAATTATATTTCTGTACATTGTTAAATCAGTTCTTCTTGTTAAGCTCTTAAATATTTTACATTAGTAATAATAATATTTCAAAAGAGGATTTTTGTGAAATTTGATATTTAAATTTCATGTTTGCATTTATGCATCAATTTTGTGCGAGTTGAAATTAACATATAAACAAAAATGTATTAAACTGGAATACATATTGATGAAGAATTAATTTGGAAAAATTTATAAAAGTGTCATGATATGTATTTTTTAAAAACTTTGTATTAAAAATTCTATCCTATGAAAAATCGGAATAAATAAGGATTGAAACATAATCTTAATTATTATTGATTTTTCCACCAGTTACTATTTACTTAGTTGAACAAATCGGAAAATAATAATAAGCTACTATTCGTTTTACTTGGTTTACATTCACTATTATATCAATCATTGAAACTTGTAGATTATGTAAATATTAAAACTTATAATAAATGGTTAAATTATTCGAAAATGATCTTTTACTTTCATTGACACAGTTTTCATTCAATTATAAATGTAAAATCAGGTATTTTCTAAAATGAGACGATATTATTGAACGAAGAGAAAAATATTAGTATCTAAACAAATGAAGTATTTATTATACTTAAATCACGAAACTTTTTTTTTGTTTTAAAGGAATTTCATAGCAAATTAAATTTTTTAAAAACTTTCAATTGAAATCTTAACATATGAAATGCATTACGTTTAAAACAAATCACAATCTTAAAATAAGGGTTATTTGAAATGTTTATTTCCTTTTCACTCTGGGTAATACAAATTTTGGTTACTTTTAATTAAATTTATTTCATTTAGAGGAATAATTTCAACTCAAACTTTCTTTTTGATTAGAATATTTACTTAAGAAAAGTTTCAGAACCTATCTGAAAAATATGATTTAGGTATAGCTTAGATTACATCTTATGATGAAAATTATGTATTAGAAAAATTTAAATTACTAATAAACAAGCTTCCTTATTTACTTTGGAGCATACAAATTTCGAAACTGAGTTTGTTTTCTTTTTTTGAATTTTATTACTTTTGCTATACATAACAAGTTTCATTTAAAATGAGCCCTTAACTTTTAAATTTTTAATAAAATATATTTTTATATTAAATAATAATGAGCTGTGATTAGTGTATGAACTAACATTTATCAGAAATGCTTTAATTATTTTTGTTTGAAGTGTGTGTTGTAATAACTGTAAATATCTGAAATATTCTGAATTAGCCAAATCTTAAAAAATCGATAGTTTACGCACCGACTAAAGGAAAAAACTAAAATGTTTTAAATTTTTTAATTTTGTTGGAAAGTTAAAATTTTTATTTCAGCAAGTATGGAAAGGTGGTGAAATTTTTTCTAAAAACTGAAAAAAGATGAAAAATTTAGCTTATATTTTTATTTCAGCAAGTATAGAAAGAAGGTGAAAATTTTCCTAGAAACTGAAAGAAGATAAAACATTTATCTTATTTAAATGGAAATATAATGGAGTCTAAAGTATGCTAAAAAATATGGTATGTATTTCCCCCTTCATTCATTGTACCCTGACCTATATAAATGTAATGTTATCTTAGAAACTAAGTTAATGTATATCTTTTCAACTTGTATCCAAAATAGCAGACTCTATAATCTGAACTATTTGCTTTAAGTAAACATTTTTTAAAGGTATTCTGCAATTTTAGCATTTTTTTTAAAAAACATTTCATAATTTTAACTCATTTTCTTTCTTCCAGTGGTGATGAAAACGTGCCGGAAAAATGTTTTTAAAGCTAATATTACAAATTAATAAGAATATATTTATAATGTAATAATTTTAAAATCGTATTTAATTCATTTCTTAAGATATTAATTGATAGAATCTTACTGATCGAATTTTCTTGGTACTAATTGATAAGATTTTAAAAAAGAAAATTGGAGGGCAAATTTTTTTTACAAGTTTTAGTTTTAAATCTAATAGAAACTAGATCTCTTGTTCGAAAACGTATGTTCTTCTTTGAGTCTATAACTTTTTTTCCTTCATTTAAGATTCATTCACCGTAAGGCTTCAGGGCAATCCTTTCGAGTATTATTATTAAATGAATTAAGAATTAAAGGAAAAGCCTGTACTACGGCATTTGATTTCTTGTAATTACCTTTATGAATAAATAAATGAAAAAGAAAATAAAAATTTTACCTTCTGTTTTGTCACCATCTTCCAATTCCACAGCCTGAGGTAATGCCGTCGGTTCTTCTGGAATAAAACAACAACCATTACGTGGTAAATCCAAGAGATGACTAACTGTAAATCGTTTTGTGTTGTCTCCGTACTGAGTTGTTCCAAAGTCAACCATACTTAGCCCACACGCGCTTCAGTTCAAGGAAACATTCAGATGGATACGACAATGATACAGAGATGGCTCACACGTGCCGCAGTTCAAAGATTCATTCGAAAGAATTCAACAATGTAACAAGATTCTAATTCATGTAGCAAATGTTATGTTTTCAATTTTTTTTTTCTCAGTTATATCAAAGCACAGTAAACTGTTCTTCAATTTCTTTCATGTTAAATGTTTTCAATCAAACTGTGAAGAGTGAAACGAAAATTTGAATGAACTTGTCGCTTTCTTTGAGGCCTTATTTGTTGAGGTGTGAAAATGCTTTGGATGCGCAGCGATGACAGCTCGTCATCCGTGGCACTTGAAGTGCGCTTCATTAAGAAACCTCTTCACCAATGGGTGTTGGATGGGGCGGCACTCGTGACAACCCCGCCCCCGTTCATCCCTAAGTTCCGCTGCTGGAGACGGTTCCGCTGCTCTTTCCTTTCCTTCTCCTCTTTAAAAAAGAAATGCCTGGGGATTGTCCAATTACTTTGGGGAGAGTGAATTAACTTTGGAAAAAAAAAAAAAGAAACACCCAAGGAAGATTCTTATAGTGTAAAAGTAGTCTTCGGTTCAAATATTAGAAAGCCTGTATTACTGAAATAACAAACAATACAAATGTTGCTGAAATCTTGAGTTTGAAGATTATAGATTATATGTATTAATCGTATTAGATGTCTGTTAAAAAAATGAGAACAGTTTTTAAGAAATTTCATCTATTTCCTCGATGCGTACAAACATTAGTAGCAAGCTAATCAAGATTCTTTAGTTCATTTTTTTTTACAGAGAGCATGTAATCACAAATTCCTAATTGCCTAAGAATTTTTAAAGCTCTAGAAATGATGAATGATTTATTCCAAATACGAGTATATCGGAAGAAATATTTTACTGCTAAATATTTTAAATTTATATTTTCTTCTTATTGGGATATATTTTTTTTTTTTCATAAGAGAGAAATCTAGTATTTGCGAATGCAATTGAATTTTTTTCTCTGTTGTGTTAATTAAAATTATGAAAAGAAATGTTTCTTCCCCTTGAAACTCTAGAATTGTATAAATATTTGTCTTTTTAAATATGGCAGAAATTGTGATTTTGTGAATACAAATGTTCTCTGAAAAATAAACTGAAAAGTCTCGATACATTTACAGCTAATGTTTGAACTCTTAACTGTTATTATTGGAATTTTTAGAATCTGGTCTCAGCTTTTTTTTTTTCCTTTGTGGAAAAAGTTAGTACAGTTATCACATGTTGATCAATTATAGCAGAGGAAATACGCCCAAAAGAGTTTCTTAAAGTGGGCTCGAACTTAGAGAAAAATATATGGCTGATTTCATTTCTAATTTGTACGGTAATATATACAAGATGATTTAAAACATCGTTTTGAAAGTAAAATTATCAAAAATATTTTTCTTACTATTCTTTTAAATTTTTTTATTTATTTATTTTCTCCTTTTTCAACGATATTTATGTTTTTGTACATATGCCCTGTATTTCCAATACAAGAAAATTAGTAGTCCTTGATTTTCAAAATGTAGTGAAGTATTTGATACTTGAAATATGTATTTATACGTTCATAGTACAGTAAAAATTTACTTTTTGCATTAAACGTAAATTTAAAGGGAATTATGTCAAGAAATTCTCTTTTGGTGAAGTATAATTGTTATTAAATAGTTATCATTTATGTTTCATTCCTACTGAACCAGAAAGAGAGGGGGAGAGAGAATTTGCTTTTTCAAATGAAGATCTCAAATATTCGCTATATACTTTAATATGAAAAGGGAAAAAAATATTAAAATCAATCTCTTATAAATTCTTATACCGAACCAATTTTCATTACTCATAAGAAAAGAGTTCATGTTGTATTTAAAAAAATTTAAAAATGAAGAGAAAAATCAGAAATTGTTCAGAAATCTTGTTAAATATTTAGCTTAAATAGTTTTAAAGAATGAGCTTGAGTTCAACTCTTTCAGCCGATTACATATCTTTACTTACAATTGTAGAATATTTATACTTAGGATCTATAGAAAATTATAAAATGAAAAAAATGTATCAAATAAAACATATTTGAAATACAATACTGAACATAAATAATTAAAAATTGCAGAGAGTATCCATTTAAGTTATTGACTGGGAACTAATAAGACAAGAAATTCTATTGGCTTTATTTTTGTGTAGATGTGCCTTTTCTTATCAGAAAATCATTCTTGAAGGTCAACACTTTGGCACAAAAAAAAAAAAAAATCCCACCATTAAGAACTTGAACATTCAACATATGCACACTCACACACGTACACATATATACATTCAAGGGGATATTATACAGCTGTAATTATTACTAGAAAAACGAGATATATCTGGTTAAATGTACTCTCTATATTAATGGATCCTTGTATTCAGAATATTGTAAACTTACAACTGTTAATGTTGATTTGTTTGGTTTCATGAAGTCGTAGATTAAGAAACCCGCAGTACGAAGAAGAGTGAGTTTAATCTACTCAGTTCTACTATGACGGCCTTCGAAAGATCAAAAATCGTCAGGAGAAATGTATAAACCTAGACGGTGATCACATGTAGATAAATCTTTAGAATGTTAAATAAAAATTAAGTTTCTATTTTGTTTATTTTGTAGTATAAATATATATATATATATATATATATATATATATATATATTAGAGGAATGATTTGACGAACATCAAATTCACATGAAAGGAAGAAGAGGTTGGGATATGCAAATGATTAGTATTTCAGCCCATTTAAACGATGTAGGAGGGAGAAACGACTTCTGAAGCACTGCATAAAAGAAAAGTTGTGTTGAGAATTTCTCATTCGGATAGCGCTTTGTAAGGACGGAGCTTGCCTAGAACATCGTGTAATGCCTCGAATAAGAAAAAATGTTTACTAGCAAGTGTCGGAATTCGATAGGGGCAGGATCGTAGCCTATTAAGAGTATGGATTATTGTTCCGTGATATTGCCTGTCGCTTTGGTCGAAATCTAACCACTGCTATGGGAATTAGGAATGAGTGGGTTGCTGAGGGTCAAACTGAATGGCATGCTGATCTCCTCGCGCTCCCATGACTAACGCTCCCGAGGACAGACATATTGTGAGGTTGGCCCTGATAAACCGTACAACTACATCACTGACCGTTAGTCAGGAAATGTGTATGTTTGCAGCACGCCCGGTATCCACTTGTACTTTGCGACGGCGTTTGCAGTAACGTGGACTGACAGCACGGCTACCATTACTTCGGCTTCCCTTGACAATGCAGCATAGAGAGAGAAGGCGACTCTGGTGCGCCGAACAAACCTGGATACATGAGTGGCACAGTGTCGTCTTTTCAGATGAGTCCCGGTTCTGCGTGTAGATTTTGGATGGCCGTATACGTATCTGGAGGCTTCGAGGAGACCTCTTGGCCCTGCTTGCTTTCGATATCGGCATAGGGGGCCTGCACCTGGTGTGATGGTTATGCAGCCACTGGGTACACGACACGCACATCTCTAGATCGGATGGAATTTGAACGCAGATCATTACATTTCTGACATCTTATGTCCAGTGGTTGTGCCCTGTCTTCGAGGCTTACCAAACGCGATCTTCTTACTAGATAATGTAATAACCACATGTTGCACGTCGTGTTCGGATCTTACTCAATACACACGGTAATCGATTGTTGCCCTGGCCTGCACGTTCTTCAGATCTGTCACCCATTGAAAACATCTGGTCATGGGTTGCTGATAGACTGCCTGCAACCCTATTCCAGATAAAATGGTTGATGAAGTGTGGCATAGACTTTAAGCAGCATAGAATTAGGTGCCCGTTTCTATCGTCCAAGCCCAGTTAATTTCTATGCCTAACCGGGTAAGGGCCGTTTTAGCTGCCAGGCTTGGCAGCTATTTCTACTAAGTTCGCACCCCTAAAATGCTTATAAATGTTATCATTTTGTTTTCATGCCATACTTTTTACGTACGTTAAATATCTTTTTGTATTTTCTTTCTTTCATGGTATTGCAATTTTAATAACCAGCAGCGTATATATATATATATATATATATATATATATATATATATATATATATGATCAGTGCTATTTGGATATTTAAAAAAACAAGGGCATTTTTTCTACTTATTTTATAAGAAAGCCTGTGTACCTTAATCTACAATTCATCATAATTACCTCCACTCTTAAAGCACGTATCATAACGCACAAACAGCTTTCATCCTCATAGAAATCTGCCACCTGATGGGCTAACCGCTGTAACGCTGCCGTATCATTATAGCTCCGACCATCTACGTGTTTTTTCAAGTGAAGGAACAAATGATAGTCTAAGAGCACTAGATCAGGGTTATATTGAGGGATATTATGTTATTTCCAGCCATATTAGTTGACAAGATCTCAAGATTGTTTTAATTGTCAAGATTGTTTTAATTCCATCTGTAATGTATGAAATGTATGAGTTTGGTTCACAATGTACTTGTATTTGAAGACAGATGGCATTATTGAGGTAAATTGTTGTTACCATTGGGTGTTGTCATCTGTTAAATGGACCCGAAATAAATTTGACATTGATTCATAAATTAGTTTTGATTTGTGGTTGTCATTTGTTGCCAAATAAAAATTTGATTGCTGCCACGTCAAGGTGTCGGCATCATTTTGCATCCAGTTATCACCGTCGTTGAGGTCTGGATTAATCACTATGCACCGAAAATCAAGCAAAAATCAGAATTGCTTTCGGTGAATCTCTTCCAAAAAGGCGAAGATAATCTCATAGGCCGGAAATATTATGACGAAGAAATTTTGAGGTGTGAAAAGCCTCATGATCACGATACAACTAACAGAGATTTAGACAGCTATCTAGTGAGTCATGATGCTTACTAAAATCTAAAATTTTTCGATGCTACGAGCCTCATCTCCTGGGTTTTTTAAGGACTTATTGAGCGACCCTCGTGTATATATATATATATATATATATATGCGAATTGTTGCTGTTAAATTACGAGACTGACGCTAGTACAGAACTACGTATGTGCCAAACGCCAGGGACCGAGAGCTGTTTAACATGAAGACTTCTTTTTCGAAAGCAGTGCCCCTCGTGCACAAATCCGTACTTCCGTAACTTTCGTTCGCATTAGAGTTATTTTTGTTTTGTTTTGCTGTAAAAATGATAAGTGAGCAAGGGATTGTTGTGAAATTTCACAGGAAACTCTGAAAACCCGCTATTGAAATTTATAATTTGTTTAAAAAATAGTGTATGACAATGAATGTTCATCGCGTGCCAGTATTTTTGAGTTATTTAAGCGTTTTCAAGATGGAGAAGAAGACGTTGAACATGATTCACGCTCGGGTCGCCCTTCCACGTCAAAAACAGGTGACAATATCGAAAATATTGGTAATCTGGTTCATTCTGATCGTCGGTTAAGTATTCATGCGATAGCGGAGACTTCAGGAATTGACAACGAATCCGTGCGACAAATTTTTCCACAAAAACAATGCACCGACTCATTCCACATTGTTTAGCCAAGTTCAGCATTCCAGTGCTCTAGACCATCCGCTTTGTTCGACGGATCTTAAGCCATGTGACTTGGATCTGTTTCCTAATGTGAAATCTTTATAAAAAGGAACAAAATTTGACTCTGTTGAAGCTGTGAAAGAGAAAGCGACACGCTTCTTGAAGGAGCTGACAGAAGAAGACTTCCAGCACTGTTTCGAACAATGGAAGATTCACATGGAGCATTATAAGGATAGAAGAGGGATGTACATTGAAGGTGATAATAAGTAAATATGTACGGTATTGAAATAAAATGTTTAACTGTGTCAGTCTCGCTATTTAATAGCCACACCTCGTATATATATATATATATATATATATATATATATATATATATATATATTCTACTTAATATTTAACGCTATTTTCGTATTGAGTAACGTTGATAAAATTTTTAACTGCATTATAAGTTCACACATTCATGATAAGAATGTTGGCTAATATGTATACATAAAACCTCATACAGGAAAGTCAAGCTGAAATTTCATCTTTAAATTGCAGTAAGATAAAATTAATAAGAAACAAGATATTATTAATAAAAATAAGTGTTTTTAATAAAGAATTTTGAATATGAAATATTTTAGAAGTTTAATTTTTTCTCATGGAAAAATAGATTTTTTAATTCTTCAGTGGGAAAAAAACAAGAATTTTGTTTTATAAAAATTATTTCAATTACATTAAGATTTTTTTTTGTGCTGTAAATTATTGAAATATTTGTTTCTTCAGAAATTTGGTGGCTAAAAAAATTAGAGAAGGAGGAGAAAGGGATTACTTATAAAAATTGATAACTTGAATGATTTAGTTTCTCTTGCTTACATTACAAATATATCTGATTGCATTAAGTTCTGATATATTGACAGAACACATTTCTTCCTAAACTTTTTCTTTCTTTATTTAAGTCTGTACAAGGATTGTCCAGAAAGTAAGAGTAGTGAGCCTGAGGCGCTCAAATACATTTTTTTTTTAAAAAATAAAGTTGGCTACACTGCTTTCATCAAATTCTTTGTAGTAAATTGCTTGCTCGCTTCTCTCAATCGGTTGAAAACTTTTATTGTAGAGTCGTTTTGATATGGGGTCTTGATTCCGAATCTCATCAGCTGTGAGCTTCGGAACGTAACTGGTTTCTTCACGCGAAGGGAAACGCTTCGTTCCATATCTTTAACGTAATAAAAACTGTTTACGGGGATGGTGTTACGTACCATGCTAATGTGTATAAGGGATGTCGTGAGTGTAGAGTTTGCAGAAAAAATTCAAAGACAGTTGCTTCGACCCGAAAAATCAAGGCCTCTGTCTTTTCGGACAATAAAGGCGATTTTCCGCATTGAACTTTTGACTCAAAAAGAATGCCGTAGTTAATGACGAGCGATACTGAGAAACCCTAGGAAAATTCGCAGGGCGATGATACAGAGCAAAATAAGGGAGATGTGAACGAAGTGAATGTGCTTGTTGCATTACAATGAGCTTCATCACACAGTCAACGTCCCAAATCAATTCTTGGGCTCATTTGGTTGGGACATCATTTACCATTCCTCTCACAGCTCTGATTTGGCCTCTTCAGATTTTCCTCTTTTCAGAGCTCTGAAGTCGTTATGGATATAAAAAGTCTTTTGACTACTAATGAAGTCCAGAGTGCCATTAAACAATGAACTAATAAGAGGTGGGCAAATTTTTTTTTTTGGCAAAGGAAGTTCATCTTTCAGTTCTCAAAGTGCGTTATGAAGGAAGGTGATTACGTCAAAAAATGTTTCTTGTATGTATATGAATATGCAAATTTTTCAAAAATATATTGCTTTTTCAATTTTCAAGAAACTAATTACTCTTATTTTCTGGACAACCCACATATCATGCTACAATTAATTTCGTATTGAAATTTGAGAAATTATACATTGAAAGTTAGAATTAACTGAGGGAAATAAAAATTCAATATTGCGCAAGAACACGATTGATATAACTTATCTTTTTGAGACAAAATAATCTACTAAAAATCTTTTAATTCTATATCTAAAATAAAATAATTACAGCTGTTTTAGAATATCTCGTTATGCAAGATGTGTATAAATAAGTAAATTTGGATATTTAGAATGAATGCTAAATAATTCATAACTAAGTAATAATTATAATGAAAAATAGAAACTTTTTAATACTTATATACCTTTACGTTGTGCTTATTTTGGAATTATTAATTTTTTTTAAAATTATCGAATACACTTATTAAATGCTTAAATTTTAGCATATTAACTGCTAATTAATAAAATTTTAAGCAACACTGTAATTACTTAACTTTTTATAAATAGAATGGAATTCATTTTAAATATTCGCATGCATTGGTTTTTGGAATATATTTATGCAGAAATCACAAATCTATTTAGTTATAAAATACTTGTTAATTATGTTAAATTATTGAATAGTTTATATATTCGGAAATTGATTCAATTGAAAAATATTCGTAATAGGAGATAATAGATAAATGCAATTGTGAGAAATATTTGTTTACTAAACATATTTTTAACGCACATAATATTAACAGGTTTTTCTTTATTTTTAAGCGTTACTACAATCCTTTCAAAATTCGCATTTGTTCATACTTTTTTTGTTAAATATTTTTTATTAAAAACTCTATTATCACGCATGTTTTTTTAAGATTATTTAAAATAAGACTATAAATATTTGTATGTATATTAGAAATTTCTTTTTTCTTATTTTTTATGTGAGAAAATAATAATAACAATAAAATGCAAAATAATAAAAATGCGAAATAGAAGACAGATGATAATTAAATAAATAAGTAATAAAAATAAATAAATGAAATAAAATTAAATAAAAAAATTTAGAAATATAAATAAAAAATAAAAATTTTGGTTGATCTAATATTTAGCTCCACAAAATGTTTTACGTTTACTGCATTGAATTAAAAAATAAATTGAACTGCTTAAAAATTCGTTAATTTTCAAATAAATATCTGAATCTTATTTGAAGTATATTTAAATTGGTTCCATGACAATTCCGAGAACTGTTTCAGTAATCTTTAAGCAAATTGACAATATCTAAGAATAAAACTAATCTAAAGTGATTAAACTGATTCAAAACGGAAAATTGTTATAAATTTCTTGTTGTAAGAGATATGAATAGTTGCTAAAATATTGATGATATGGCGAGGAATTTTTTTGTATCTCTGTAACGTTTTAAACCCTGAGAAAGCGCAAAAAAGAATTTTTTTAAAGATTTTCATTGCATTTATGTGATAATCTTTTTTTTCCCTTTCCAGTTGGGTGCTATAGATTAAATATTTCAGTTTTTTTTTTAAATATCATACCATTAATACATATTAAACTTTATTCTTCGAGGAAAGCATATTATTACGTTGTGTTTTCGAATCTTTATATTGATTCTCAATACACATTGTTAATTTAAAAATTAGTATAAATACTTGTATGGTTTCTAACAAAAGAAACATTATCAAAGAACAGTGGAAAGCGATTTATCTTTTTGTTTTTTTTAAAAACAAATATATTTAAATTACAAAGAAGAAATGAGCTAAAAGAGTTAGACATTTTTCCTTTCCATGTATCAAGTTGTAGCTACAATTAGATAATTGCTTGGTAATTATTTTCTGTTGCATCCAGTAGAGCTCATTACTCATTGTTTGTTCAATAAATCGACACTTGTTCTCCAACTTTTTTGTCCTCTCGTCACAGAAATTTACTATTTAAGAGTGTGTTTTTCAAAATGAAACAATAATTAAGACATTAACTTTGCCGGAGGTAGTTTTCCAACTAACTCGGAATATTTAAGGAACGGTCATATTTAACACTATATTTTGTAAATTAAGTCATTTTTAGATTTCAAAAAAGGGTTTAAGGGCTCTAAATACTGTAATTGAATGTTATAAATAGTCAGAGGGATGTTTAGAAATTCAGCTTTCTATGTAGCTTTGTCGATGTTTCTCTCTCACAATGTTTTCGAGGGCATCCGGTCAAGATCTCTAAATAAATAGTATGACATCGTAAGTGGCGGTTGAGTTGTACCAGGAAGGGGTGGTTTGGGGGACGTGTGCCGCCAAAGATATCGACTGTCGACTGGTTGCCCTCATGATGAAAGCCACGGAGGACTCCACTCACACATCTTGAGCGAGACTTCTTGGATTTCATGTGACATCTGTTCAGCGTTCAGCACGCGAACAAGAATACAAGCAAAAAACTATTTTTCCCCCAACTAACCTAGGAAGATATATTTATGAGCGAAAATAATAAAATAAGTCTCTTCATTATATACAAAATGGGAATGGTGATAC
>BMAW01029544.1:807078-824775 GCA_019974015.1 Nephila pilipes | reverse complement strand
ACACAATTTTCCCACACAATTCAACCTCCCTAAATATTTTTCCCCCAAAAAAAAAAAAAATCCCCTCCCAATTTAAAAAAAAATCCTCTTTTTTACAAAAAAAAAAAAAAAAAAAAAAAAAAAAAAAAAATGAAGGGGGAGGGAAACGGTTAAAAATATTGAAATTATGCAAAATTTTCAGAAAAAAGTTACAAAAGTAGAAACATAACTAGAAAATTATTATGAATTGGGTCCATTTTTGCCATTTAATACTTCTCGTAAAAATCAGATAGGCATAAGTTTATTGCTCATATTTGATTATTGATTTCTTTCATTGTTTTATATAGTATTATAGTATTGTTTTATATTGTTTTATTAACTTTTTTATTAATTTGGTTTTAATGTTATAGTAGAAATCCCTTGCGATATGACAATTATAAAATAACTTTCCGTCTTTGAATAACTTATTTGAATTATGACAAAATATAATTATAATATTCTGTTATAATTGAAATGTACATAAAAATTCCAACCATATGAATCTTATGATATTTTTTGTTACAAATTAAATCTAAACACTGCCCCAAAATTTTTTCTGAAGTATTAGTTGCAAAGCTATTCTACCTCCAGCACTTTTACATCAAATTTAGAATGCAGTTTTTGAAGAAAAGTGATTGTGTATAAGTCATTTTACTGATAATATGTTCCTATAAATTATACGCTTTTTATAAGAAATGGAATATATTCCTATACAAAAAAATATTACTAGTACTTAAAGTAAGTTGTGTACAATGTAGAAATATTTTATAATATTTGTAGTGTACAATTTTAATTATTTTTAAAAATTTTATTAAAGTGATTGTAACTATTTGTCCTTAAAGATTACTTTAATTAATATCCAACACTTCTTAACACGCACTTTACAAATAACAGCATCTTATATAGTATCCTTACAAAAAAATTAAAATCGGGATAAAAATTAGATAAAGAAATAAATGTAAATTATTCAACCTAATCTTGTTTCCCCTCTTTTTTTCTTTTTTTTTTTTATTACTGATTCTCTTTTCACAAAATTTTTGTTTTGTACTTTTCTGATTACAATTCTATAGCTCGTTTCCAAAATCCACAAGTCTTCTTTCTTTATCATAACCGCTTAAAAGTTCAAGAAACTGGGAAGTAAAGCATCATATGTTATATCTACCTAATGTGCCATTATCTGAATATTAATGCCGCTTTTAAAAAGTTAGTTTATGTATTAGTTTTGCTTTTCTATTCATAACTTTGTGGCAGTTATCTTTGGAAAAGTAAAAGTTTCAGTTGTTGCGTCCTCTTTACTCTCCGTAATGAATCCCAAATTATGGTCTTGAAATATCTTCCGCCTTTTTAAGATTAAAGATGCTATCGTAGCGGTTTCCGCAAACAGTGTGAAAGGTTATATTCTGCTCTGATTTCCTGTTCGCTGCTGAAGAAGCACCTAATGAGACGAAGGGTGTATTATCGGGCCGCTCAAGATAAGAATTCATTTCTTCGTATATCCGCCAAAGGGGGACGCGTTTGGCCCGTTAAATCGGCCCGTGATTTATTTCTCTTTGCCCGTCGGAGACAAAGTTTTTTTTTTTTCATCCCGAGTTCCTGTACTTCATTCCCCAAAGATGGGGAACTATCCTGAGTGGCCCCTCTCTGTGACAACCTTTTAGAAGGGAATTCTTCAACTGACTTAGGGTGATAAAGTAAGCTAGTTTTTCAGCCTGATTGGTTTAGGTTAATCGATCCTTTCTCTGAAAGCATTAAAAAACTCTCCAGATTTAATTTCAATGTTCCTTGTAAAAACTGAAATTATTCATATATTTAATACAACTTTCTTCTCTTGGTTCTGTTGACATAGATATTTTGTAATCTTCGAGAGAATCGATCTACTGAACATGTAGCAAAACTCTCCAGAAATTATTTGAAGGTTTCTCGTAGAACTGAAATTATACATGAAATTAATAGCTTTTTTTCTTCATCTAAAAATTGATCTGTTTGTTACTGGGTGGGAGTTTCCCATCTCGAAAGATTTCAAATGAATTAATAAATTGTACACCGCCGTGAAATTTATGACATTCCTTGAATGAGATTTCCTTTTAATTATACTTTATTAATGCTGTATTAAAGTAATTTAATGGTCTTACGGTGCGAGGCCTCACATTTTCAAAATTCATTTAATTTTGAATAGTACTTCAAGTAAGGACTTCGCAGCGCTGTTGGATGCATTGCAAGTGTCTCACACATTATTTCATTGATTACAGGGAATCGAGACTTTTATGTGTGTACACATATATATATATAAAATTAAGTCCTAAAATCCGTTAGCCGCTTAGAACAGGCTCTTACATCAGCCTATGATAACCTAGGTTTGAATCTGAAAGGAAACCTCCCGTTTTACTTAACAATTCCTTTGTCTTCTATTAGGTTCTTCAGAAAATAATGATCATATTTAGAAACAAACATTTATTCTTGAAATATTTAATACTATGTATGTTAGAAATAATCTAAGTATGTTCCTTGAATATCTGTGCCATCGATGAACAAAAATCGTTCATACCTTGATGATAAAACACTGGTTTGGATGCTAAGAAATCCTTGAATTAATTTCCATCTCAGTTTGGGACTCGAATGTTCTGTTGCTTTAAAATTTCTAGACACTTAAAAAAATGATTTTCAGGAAATGGGAGAGCGGAAGAATATGGAAAATGGGATTACCATGCGACGTTGGGCTATTCTCGATTTTCTCTTCACTAACCTCGGGAACTTTTTAGTATTTTGAATTGCATGAAAATACAACTCTTTACCAACCAAAATGAAGCGCGATTAGGTAAATTTTATGAATATAAAAAGAAGAGTAGTGCATTGAATTAGAGATATAGAACTATGTATAGGCGAAATAAATTTAAAAGGAAATAGAAGGGAGATAGAGGTTAACGACGAGCTCATAGATATTTATAAAATGGATTGAATCATCCTATTTTTAACATTTGGATTGAAGCGACTTTTAGAGTAATAAGAGTTGAATATGTTGTAAAAAAGAAGTGTGTGAATTGGAACGAATGATTTGGTCAACTAAGGCTTTATTATTAGAATATAAACTAGGATTAACAGAGTTAAGAGGGATTCTAGAAAGAGAGAGAGAGAGAGATCTTGTTCATATTGTATGTTGATAGCTAATAAACTGGGTTGTCTTCCTCTGGCGTATTTTAAGTTGGAGTTTTGAACTTATTTACTATTTAATTAGACTTTAAGATGACTGTAGAGTTAAATAATGAAGGAAATGCGTCACAACTTCGAGTCAGTGCTTCTACAACGTCATTGAGTACACGCGGAATCCATTTATCGATCTTTTTTGTCTTACCAATTTGTTTCAGATTTTAAGACACTATTTAAATACTGACATTAAGTGATTCAGACATTTAGGATTTGATTGTACAGTAATTGATTTCAAACGTTCATTGCCAAGAGTACAAGACCGTCTTTTTCAATGTTCTCTGAATGAATGGCTTTTCTTTTGTATTTCTTTTGAAAAATATTCGTCTTTGAAATAGTTAAAACATTCTTTTTCCTCATGACAAATAAGGCTGTCTTTAATTATTTTTTATGTGTGGTTAATTAGTGTCCTTGTTATTAGAAAAGTTTTATTAATATATTTCCAGAATTGAAAGATTGTAAAGATTTATTGACCAGAAATTATATATATACACTCACTCACGCACGCACACACACACACAAATATATATATATATATATATATATATATATATAAATACATAATAATAAACATAAATATAATAAATATACATAAATAATGAAAAGAAACTTGGTAAAATTTTTTAGTATATGTATATTTAATTTTAATATTGCTTTATTAATTCCAGAAAATGAAAAGAATTAAAAGCAATTTATTGAAGCAAAGAGAAAAAATTTTGTGGATCTTTTTTTAAGGAAAAACTCCCACTTAATTAATTTTTTTAAAATTGTAACTCTGTTCCTAATACATTTTTGTACATTACTTTTCATGCATTGTTACGAATAGACTGGAAAACTGTTCCGATAACTCATTTTGGAAGCCGTAATCTCAATTGAATTACATCGAATGCTTTTAGCGCTTCTTTTTGTAAATGTTTTTAAAAGCCTTTTCACCATTCTACTTACTCACAAGAGTTCTTTCACTGCTTCGGATTCCACGCCTTTAATTACATTCTGTGAAACGTGACACTCCAATCTGACATGTTTCATAGGATATGCAACGATCAAAAGTCTTCATTAGTTTTGATTTCATAAGAGACAGTTGTGGTAATGACAATTGAAACAAATATCAAAGTTTTCAATCGTAAAAAGTGCATTATGAATGCAGTTTTTCATAGTACGAAGATTAATTTGCATGTAAATGTCAAAGTGTGTAAAAATTGCGCTTAATCAAACACCGCTATCAACATTGATTTTCTGTGCAGGTTTTATTTTGAACAAATTACTTTACTCTCTCTCTCTCTCTCTCTCTCTCTCTCTCTCTCTCTCTATATATATATATATATATATATATATATATATATATATATATATATATATATATATATATATATATATATATATATAAAAGACGCAACAAGAAGGAGTTGTAATGAAATTTCGTTTGCAAAGACATTTGGATCGAACTTGTAAATGATTAAAGTTTTGTGTCCATTGAATGAATAGCGGGAGCTACAGCGCATCGGAACTTTGCAACGGAATATATATATATATATATACTCTATAACAAAAAAACGACACACCAAGAAGGAGTTGCCCGATTGCAATGAAATTTTGTATGCAAAAACATTTAAACCGAATATATGAATGATTAAAATTCGGTGTCCAATGAATGAATAGCTTGTGCTACAGCGTGTCAGAACTGCGCACTCAGCAAATGTATATAAGAAGCGATTCTCAATCTGATGGTCAAATTTTCTGATGCATTGCAATTTAGGATACCTTTCAACGACAAAGAAAATGCTTCACCGCAGGATTCGAGCAACTGTCAGAGTTTGAAAGAGGTCGTATCATTGGATTGAAAGAGGCAGGTTGGGAAAATCGGAGAATCACTCGTCATATGGGTCGAAGTGATATGGCGATTAGAAGATGCTGGCAAGAATGGGTGGACAATGGCAGATTTCAATGTCATGATGGTAGCGGTCAACCTAGGGCCACAGCAGATCGGGAGGACAGAGTGATTGTCAGATCAGCTGTCCTGGTGCCTGATTCATTGTTATCAACCATCAGACGTGCGACCCACACACGAGTGTCCACCATGACCATTCACAGGCGGCTGATAGAGCGAAATCTACTCTCGTATCAACCGCTACGCCGCCTGCCACTCTCGCCTGCACACTGTCGAGCCAGATTACTGTGGTGCTTACTTTGTAACTGTGTAACTCTAAAATAAATCATTCAATTTTTCTGAAATTTCAATCGTTTTCCATTCCGTATATAATTTTCCTATCCGCCAATTTTTGTCTTCGTCAGACAACTCCTTCTTGGTGTGTCGGTTTTTTTTGTTATAGAGTGTATATACTACGTGGCAATGAAAATGCAACACCAAGAAAAAGAGGCCAGAAAGTGATGAAAATCGGCAAACAGAGAGAGACAGCAACGAACAATAAGTGATGTTTATTCCTAAATTATATGCATAATACAGAGAGAGAACAGCGTTCACTCAGTAGGTTGGAGGGCCACCGTGGACGGCGATAAACGAAGCAACACGTCTAGGTACAGAGTCAATGAGAGTACGAATGGCGTCCTGAGAAATAGCTCTCCATTCCCTGATAACCATTTTCCACAGTTCGTCTTCTGAACACGGCAGTGGCAGGGTATGCAAATGACATCTAATCACATCCCAAATGTGTTCAACTAGTAAGTGATAAGGAGAGAACGGTTGCCAGGGAAGCATCTGTATACATCGAGGAGCACGTTGGCTGTTGCGAGCAATATGCAGTCAGTTTCGTTTTAGTTTAGTTTAGTTTTTATTAACGTCGCACTAGAAGCAACGCGAGGGCTATTGGTGACGGATCTTGTAATTTTGAGCCACGGTCAAATGACGAGGACGACACCTGAGTTGGCACCCCCTCTCCTAACTTCCACACCACCGAAGGACTTTCGACCCCGACAGATTTAATGTGCATCAGCCCCGACTACAAGGCGGGTCTTTAGCGGCCAAGGATCGAACCCATGACTGAACGAAAACCACCGGCCACGAATCCGAAGCTATGACCACTATGCTACAACGGCCCAATATGCAGTCGGACGTTATTTTGCTGATAAAAGGCATTAGACACTACTGAATGTAGGGAAGTGTCATCGACTACGGCACATCATCCACGTATCGTTGGGCCGTCATAGTGCCCTGAATATGAACAAGAGGTCGCCTGGAATCAAATTTCAATCGCGCCCCAAACTATGATGCAGCGTTGCGGATCGGTGGGGCGTTCCACAATTGCTGCCGGATTGGACCTGTCTCCACGTCAAAGCCACACTTGTACGCGGCGACTATCATTGGAGAAACAGAAGCTTGACTCACGTCCCTGTGCCATTACGTCGTCCATAACGTTCGAGCCTGGTGCCATTGCAGATGTTGGTATTATACAGAGTATGTTAGGCATCCACGTATCGTAGGGCCGTCACATTGCCCTAAATACGAACTAGAGGTAGCCTAGAATCGTACGTAATTACGCCCCATACCATGATGCCCCGTTGTCGCGAGGTGAAGTGTTTTACAATTGCTGCTGAATATGACCTGCCTCCATGTTAACGCTACACTCATACGCTTTTTCATTGGAGAAACAGAAGCGTGACTTATCTGAGAACACGACCCTTTGACATTCCGTCATCCACATTGCTCGAGCCCGGCTCCTTTGCAGACGTTGGAGTCTCTGCTTTGGTGTCAATAGAAGTCTTAACGGACTCCATGAGTGGATCAACTAGCAATCAATCTACGGGAAATGGTTCTGGTCGATACCGGAATACCCAATTTGTCATGAATCTGCTGCAGAACGGAAGTCGAAGTGGCTTCCGGCTCCGCCACCACTTATCGGTGGATGTGTCGATCCACGCATGCTGACGTCACTCTGGCTGCACTGGTACCCCTCAAACTTATTACATTTCCTTGTTCCAACCATCTTTCACAGCCTGGCTGCGTCGGCAGCCGGTTTTCTGTGGACGCGTCCAGGTTTGAGTTAGCTGAGATTTGCCGTATGGACCAACCTGCCCTTCTCAGCCCTATCACATGCCTCTCTTAAAATCGTCTGTCTGCTGGAACTGCCTCTGTTGATTACGGCCTGGCATTCTCTGCTATTACACACGTGCTATGAGACAAGAACAAATTTTCTACGTTGATTTCCTTAGTAGAATTAACGGCACGAAAATTGAACATTCTACAGGTTCCTTCTGTTATATCTTTTCAACTTGCGCTGGAGATATGCGCATTTCTCACCATTCGTATAACTCGGTGGCATGCGTCTACCCTAAAATTTGCATAATTTTCTGACCATTCCTTCTTGGTGTTGCATTTTCAGTGTCGCGTAGTATATATTGCGTTCTCTGTTTTCAGTACATATCAAGTTTTTATGGTTCTCATAATGCATTTTTTCAGTTTGTGTAGATACGCGTTTACGATATAGTTGATATGAAATAATTTAAATATTATAAACTTAAATTTGACACACAGCACTCTTCTTTATAAAAAGCAAACCCTCTGACGTATTACATCAACTACATTCATAGCATTTCTTAAAAGAAAGATGATTGACTGATTGTTCGAAGCAATCACGGGGCTATTGGCTTTGGACTTGTAGTTTTGAACTACAATCGAGTGACGAGGAGGAAACCTAAGCTGGCACCCCACTTTCCTATCTTTTGCTCCATTCTAACATGTGAAGACTTAGAGCCCTGGCAAATTTAAGCCTGCTCCACAATTGGTTTTGACTCGATGGAAACAAAATCACCCACAAGCTCTTGACCACGCCCACTCGGTTACCGTTAAGAAAAAAAAAAAAAAAAAAAAGATGACTTTTAATAAGCTCTTTGCAAGTGCTATGAATATTTTTAGGAAATATTCGTCTTATTGGGAATTAGATGATGAAGAAGTTCCTTTCGAGACGCCTATTCATTCTTAGTTCTAGTGAATCGATTTTTATCTCAGCTGCTGCGGTAATCTAGTGGTCATGGTCCCGAGTTCATGACAGTCGTTTTTTTCGTCGAGTTCTAGGTTCGAGTCCTGATATTACTACAAATCTGTCAAGTACTGGAACTGATCTGCGTTCAGTCTGTTGTAAAACAAAGTCTTCTCTTTTGGGCGTTATAGAAGTTAGGAGATGGGGGTGTCATCTAGGTGGCGTCCTCGTCATTTAAGCCATGTCTCAGAATTACAGAATCCATTGCCAACAACACTCTAATTACTTCTATGAGCGATGCTAACTAAGTGTCAATCAATCCTGATTTTTTATATCCGAGAAAATTTTATTTAATACTCCCCCTTTTGTTTTGTTCAAAATATGACAAAAGCTTTTTAAATAAAATAGCTTTGAACTTTTTTTTACTTATGTGAAGATTGCTTGACAAAATTAAGTTTCATAGAGAAATGAGAAGTGATTTTAGCATCAATATTTCAGGTATAGGAAAAAATATCCGAAAGGGTGATAATGGGAGAAAAATGTTATTCATGTAAATTATATAAAAAAATTTATGGATAATAGATGCCAGGAAAAATCTGTTGATCTTAGAGTTAAAAATTAAATAAGTTCAATATTTAGTGTGTACTGAAAAATATATTTTGTCTTTTTCTTAAAGATTTATCTTGGTAGTAAAATGCAATTGGATAATAATCATATTCAATGGATTGCTTATAGTTAATTACAGTGTAATTCTGCACATATTATTATACTGATTGATTAAAAATTTTCATTTCTTCATATTCAGTCTACATTAACATCTATGTTTTGTTTATCAATTACAGTATAGCAAACGTGTTGATTCTACTGCGACGTTAATAAAAATCAGTCATTCATCTAATACAATATTTTAATTCTGGATTAATTATAAGAAAACATTGTATTTAATTATTAAGTTTTAAAAGAAAGTAATGTTTCCGAAATGAAAAATTATGATTGCTTGATAAAATGATTTTAATAAAATTAGAAAAAAAACTTTAAAATAATAATTTGTTTCTCCACGGTAAGAAGATATTGATATGATTTATAACATTAATTTTTTTAGGAATCTAACCTTGATTGATATGATTTATAACATTAATTAGGAATCTAACTTATTCATATTTAATTGATGAGAATAATTGAATAAGAATTATTATTCCGAGGAATTAGGTGGAAAATGATTGTCTATTACTTAGTAGTGCTTTTAGAAGTGAAGCTATGAGATTTTCCATTATATATATATATATATTAATAAACCTTAATTTGGATTTTTATCACCTTGAACTTAGCTAATAGACATCTTTGTTTTGTTGAAATTTTGAGAGAAATATTATAATTGATTCTCCCAGTCATTCAATTGCTTTATAAATATGTTATTTTTTCGAAAAAAAAAAAATATTCAGGATTTAAAACAAATATTATTTAAATACTTCCCTAAGCGATTATTGTTAAAATTATATGTGATAACCGTTAAAAATGAAAGTGTTGATTTGAGGAAAAGTTATATTGAAAAAATAAAAATACTTTGATTTCCTTCGTTTCTTTTCTTCGAAACTGATCTCAAATCACAAATAATTGCCTACAGAATGGATTAAATACGTATCTCATTAAAACAAAATCGCGTTAAACTACAAGCTATGAAGTTGTAGACATTTGGTGTAAATGACTAATATTATTTTGCTATAATCCTACTTGATTCTTTTCCTTTTCATTAACAGAAAGTCCAGTTTTTGCTATTCGATACTATACCGACGTTTCGTATAACAGTCCATGGAACTCGGGGTCATTTCGCTGACATCCTCAAACTTGTAAAGAGAGGTGTACTATTTCGGCTCATCGTAAAGGTGCTTGCGGTGCCAGATGTTAGAGCAGGAGCGGGCGATTGCTTTTGAAAGTCAGAAGCAATCAGCTGAAGATCGTAGGGAAGGCATTCTACCAGATGCACTTCCCCAATCTTGTCAGTTACTATATGTCCCGCGTTGCACCAAAGACAGGTGGCGCTTCTCTAGAGGTTCACTGATCTTACAAAAGAGGGATGGAATCCTTCTGATTCTTTAAAAACCTTTCCACTGAATTTCATATATAAGCGTTACTTTCTCGTCTGGAGATATGTAAACATACCTTTTTTACTCTTAGCCGACATGATGGGTAAAAGCTTACTTTCACGCTAATTTTTCTTCCATTTTTTTTTCCAATCTTGCACACTGCATCTTGATAATTCAGTTCCGTATAATATGGACATTTCGAATGTTGAATAACATCTTTTAAAATTATCATAGAACTAAAGTTAGAGTATTTATGTCTTAAGAAACTTTAAAAACATTCAGGACTCAGCATTAGAGCTTGATATTCTAATATCTAATAAAATAACATTGTATATATATCAATTGTATGCGACAAACCGGAACAGAAAGAATTTTTTTTCTCCGTTTAGTAGAAAAAGAAGTCAATAACATATGAAATACAATTGTTTAGCTACAGAAAAATTTGGAAACTCACATTCAGAATTACTTATCATCATAAAAGAATCATAAAAGATTCAGGGTTAGTAACAAATTCAAGGAAGGACAATTGATGGTAAAACTTCAATCTGTATTGTTTATGATGACAATTTACTTTATCACAATCTAGCAATTTTAAATTTCTTTCAAAAATATCGTAAAATATTTCATTGTTTCTCGACAAGCAATGAAATATTTTACGATGTAAGAAGTTGATGAAACTAAAAAAACTAACTAAAAATAATTAGTTAGTAATTCACTTACTAATAAATACTTCTTGCTACAAAGTGTTTGCAAAATTTAGGAGCAATTTATTTACGGTATTTTAAAATAACAAAAAGTCTATAATATATTTACTTCTTAAAATTACTTTCCTTTAATATTATAGTTCTCAGTATTAAATAAGATTTAATTTTAATATTTCATTCGAAAATATAAGTTTAGGAAAAAAAAAGTTTTAGTTTTTGAAAAATTCACTATAACGGAATTGTAACAAAAATCGTTGTTGAGTCTTAAATTTAAAAAGAAATTAATAATTAGAATTCTCTTTTTATTAATTTTTATTTATGAATAATTTTTATAAATTCGCCAGTAACACTACATTAACTTTTTTTCAAAAAAGAGATACGCTAGATAAAGAGAAAAAATTCTCGATATCCTTAGTAAAATCCTTAACATTGTAAAATCAGATTTAAAAGAATTTCCTCAATTCTGCATCTTATTCGCTGGAATATAATTATTCATTCTTTTCATTTCTGATTATTGCTTCAAACATGTATGGTAAAGGGTTTTTACTAAAGTTTGTTTTTAAATGTTTTCGCTAAATATAATACGCCTCGGAATACCGGCACAATTATGCAGTAAATGATTTAAGTTATTGTGTATTAGATTTGCATATTTTACTGCGGAGGGACACTGAAGGTTAACATATCGTATAAAAGTGACTCTTACCGACGGAGCTGTGTAGTGCAAGGTATCATATATCTCCACAGTATTCTATTCTATTTATCTGAAATGATGCCTATAAATTTTTTTAAAAGGAAAATATTTCATTGTTCAATAAAATTGGATTTTATTAACCTCAATAATTTCTCACTTTTTAATAGTTTATGAGACTAGACACTACAATTACCACTTCTTGCTTGGTGAAAATCACTTTAATTTTTACTAAAATATAATGTCATATTATGTTTTGTGCTTTATGTTTTGTTTACTGCTCTTTAAATACGCGCAGATATTGATATGTTTAAAGAAAAACCATTCCACAACTTTAATTCATTTTTCCTGAATTGCAAATATTTTTTATTTATATTGTTGATATTTTTAATAAGGCTACAATTTTAAGTTTCGTATTTTCATACATATGCTTCATATTAACAAATATAAAATAAATAAATAAAAATAAATATTATGGAAAGAAAAAAGATATTTTCACAACTAATTCTTAAGAATTCATTTTCCTGAATTGTAGTTAAGAAATATCTCCTATTTGATATTTTGTTTAAGTATACATTTAGGCTTAAATATATATTTCTTGAAAATTCACCATTCACTTTTTGAAAATGTTGATGCAATTTTTTTCATCCTCAAAAATACCTTTAAGCGTTTTTTTTAAATTTGTCTTGCAATTTATTATTGTTTTCTGACAGATTTTTAATAAAATTCGATTCGACTGCGGAACAAGAGATTAGACCTGAATCTTTTGGGATAACCAATTTTATAAGCTCGGATATTTTAAAGAATATGAATTTACAGAATCGAATGGTATGCCCTGCTGCCATCTCTTGGAGATTTCAGTTTTAGATTCAATGCTGCTGCCATCTTTCGTGAGTTTCTTACAACAAATCTATGAAACTGCAATAAATAAAATGTTACAGGATTTTCTTATTAAACTTGATTGAAATTTCAATGAACGACACAGTTGAATGCATGTAAATGATTTTGAAAGGACTATTTGGATAATTAGCATGCATTTTAGAGGATATCTAAATTACAGAATTTCTTTTCAAATGTGCTTATAGCTTAGTACAGGGGTGGGCAAATAGCGACCCGCGGGCCATATGCGGCTTGCTAAGACAGTCAGAAAAATACGCCTTGAGCCAAGATTTCCTTCCCTTGCATAAAATCATTCATAGTAGAACTAAATCTATTAGCAAAGCAAGCAGGAGAAGCCAATTTTTATCATTTCCCTTTGTTAGGAAAGCAGAAAGTGCTTGAAAGAGTATCTGTTAAGATTAAATCTATAGAGTTCGGAGGACGAGGTCACAAGAAGATTTCGGGACTTTAACCTAATTAAATCTAAATTCAATTTGCTCTCCTATTCCATCACTGTTGATATTGACATAGCGACTGAGGAATTTCAGTTTGAATTTATTGAGGTGCAGTCATATTCCACTATGAAATAAATGTATAACGCTGTGACATTAGTTGATTTTTACATATCTTTTCTTACTGAAAAAATTTTCACGTATGAAAATATTTGCTGGGAAAATGTTCTCCATATTTGAATCTACATTTATTTGGGATCAAAGTTTTTCTTCTTTAAAGATCAACAAAAGTATAAATATAGATGCTCTTTGACAGACATTAACTGTGATAAAAATCTCCACAAACACTCTCCTGATTTCAAAAAAATGTAGAAAAGTGTGATAGGGTACATTTATCCATTAAACCTTCTAAAATTAAATGTACTTGAAGCTATAGATAATATGAAATTAGAACAATAAATGAATTGTGAATAAAACGTTTACTATATTTGTTTAATTTATATTCCTTGATTTTTATGGTACAATTTATACCTTTCCTGAAATGCAAAGTTAACTAACTGAATGCAATCATTAAAAGGTGCGCCTTGACGATAGCTTCCGCTTTCACAAAGTGATCCTCGAGACAAATAATTACTCGCTCCTGGCTTAGTATCATGAAATTAAGTTATATTAAACTCATGTACTTTTCAGAAAAAAATAATATTAAAAAGAAGTTAAATGAACATTGGAGAAGTCTTTTTTATTTGAAAATTATAATAAATTCTTATATATCTGTCTTTTGTAATAACGTACAAAAGCAATATTTACTTTTTAGTGTATTTATTAACAAAGTAGCAGGTAATTATTAAAATGTATGTGCCTTAATGACTAAAAGTTCAGATTAAAGTAATTATTTTTTTAGACAGTATATATGTGCAAATTTTTCTTCCAGTTTAAGTCTCTTAGTTCATATAGCAATTTTATTCATAGGAAAAAAAAAACATCAAAAGATAGATTTCCAAAGAAACATCTTTAATAAATTGAATTTTTTATTTAGTTTGAAATTATGCAAATCATCATTAAACGTAACGTTTTAGTTATTTTATATTTTTCATCTAATTTTTAATTCAATATTTTTTTATAAAACATTTACCTAAATTCAATACTTTTGTTGAAATGAGATTATAACGGGAAAACGTAGAGGTTAATATTCACTAAAATGGCTCTAAATTGAGAAAAGCTAACTTACTTTTTACGTGTAAATTAAAATTGTTACAGTTAAAAATTTTATGCACTGTGTTACATATATACATATATATGAGTGCTTTTTAAGTAAGTATCGTTTTTAAATATGGCAGCTGTAGTTCTACTGTCGCCATGTCTCGTAAATGCACTGAGTACCTGAGTTTTTTAATCACAGACACCATGGTGGAAGCTTTCGTATGTGTTTGCATTTGTTTGAGCCCAATTAAAATGCCCACACAATAGAAAATGCCACAGATTATGAAATTCGCGCTGTGATCCGATTTCAGCATGCAAAAGGCGTGAAAGGCGCCGAAATTCCTCATCAAATTACTAAAATACATGGAGAAAACAATTTGAACGATGGAATCGTAAGGAAATTGATGAAAGCATGTAAAAATGGGAATGGAGGCATTCAACATCACCCAAAATAATGAAGCTCAAGCAAACGGTTGCACCACGCAAAATCATTCATACGAAGTTTTGGGAGAGGCAGGGGGAGTTGCTTGTGATTTTTTTGCTTCGGGTGACACAATAAATTCCGAAACATATTGCAACATCTTCTAAATTGCGTCGCGCAATCCAAAACAATAGTCGTGGTAGGCTTTGTAAAGGGAATTTCTTGCTACATGACATTGACCGTCCACACATGACTCTTGGAATCCGAGATCTCGTGACCTTATACGGCTGGAAATAACATGACTTCCAATTTTTTCTTCTCTTGAAAAACATGTAGGTGATCAGTGCTGTGGCGATGATGTCAAAACGGCTGCATTGCAGTGGCTAGTCTATCAGGCGGCAGATTTCTATGAGGATGGAATGCAGAAGCTGGTTGTACGGAATGATACGTACCTCAATAGCAGCAGTAATTATGTTGAATAGTACATTAAGGTACAGGCTTTCTTATAAAAATAAAACAGTAGAAAAAAACTGCACTTGCTTTTTTAATATCAAGACGGTACTTACTTATATAACAAACGCTTACACATGCACAGACACACTTGTATATATATATATATATATATATATATATATATATATATATATATATCAAACTGAATACAAACAACAATTTCACAGAAAGGGGAAAATTGTAATTTGAAAGAAAGTAGATTTAAAGAAAGCTAAAAATCAAAAATATCAACAAATATGAATAAAAAAAAAACATTTATAAAACTGAAAATCTTTTGAAGAAAAATAGAAAATAGAAAGTAAGATATTTGATGTTGTAACAGGTTTTTGACTGTTAGGCTGGGTTACTCCAGAATTATTTGCCAAGCTATCCCCATCATCAAAATACATCATTAAAGAATGATTATAAAAGAAAAAAATATAAATTGAAAAAAAATCTGACTGTGAAATCCTAAAAATTAAACTGAAAAAGAAAAATACCCAAAATGGTGAAATAAATGTTTTCGCTAAACAATAAAACGATAAAGTTATTAAAAACTCAAAAGAGGAAACAAAAAGATCAAAATTTTTCAAGTACAACACTCCACGTGTATGAAAACTACAAACAGGGTGTACAAAGAAATTAGCACAAATTCGGTAATTTACAAATCAAAAACAATTTAAATTTAGAATAAAGATTTATTCACTTGTAAAGAACCCATGAATTCTGTATTTAAAGTCATACAAAGTCTTGAAAAAGCATACAATGTGAGTCAAAATAGCCTTGTAACTCACAACTCCATACAACTTATCCACATGAAGTACAGAAATATTTAAACGTTGTCAGTATGCCATCACTAAACTCTGGAATTCAAATCAATTGCAAAAAGGCACACATAACTTACGAGGAATATTGAAATTAAAAATTACTCTTAAATAACAAAAACGAAAAAGAAAATTAAGAACAGAATAAAAACTTACAAAATCAGAACTTTTCATAAAAGGAAGCCCTAAGAAATAAAAAATAATTAAATACAAAATTTAAAAACGTAAGAAAATCATTATAAAGAAACGCCATCTAACAAACTAATTCATAAATAAAAAGAAAAAGAAAAATTTAGAAGAAGAAAAGCGTTTGAAAAATAAAATAAAACAAAACAAAAAAATAAATAAACAAAAAAGTTTAATTAAAAAAAAAAATGAAAAATAAAAATAAATAAATAAACCAGTAAAATTTTTAAAAATTATAAAATAGTTTTTAAAAAATAATAAATAAATAATACGAATTAAAAAAATAAAATATTAATTTAATAAATTGAAAAATCTTTCTTGAAATTATTATTGAAAATTTATAAATACTTAATAATAAAGAAAATTTAAAACTAACCAATTTTATGATTTCATATACTTTATATATATTTTTTAAATTTCTTTTTTAAAAATTAATTCGATAATCAGCTTTAGCACAAGTAATAAGGAAATTATTTAAATTATTTTGAATATTTAAAGGTATATTAACTAATTTGATATTTCTAAGTTTAAAATTTTTATTAAATATTTCATATATTTTAGCTTAAACTGCTAACAAAAAAAGAAACTTTATTAATAGGAAACAATAATTCTCTCTTTTGTCATATATGCTACTAGTAATCGTGTTATATTCAATTTTTAAATTAACATCTAAAAATTCTGTTTCATAATAGTTAACATTAGTTTTAATCAAATTTTATAAAGATAATAAAAAGATAAATTAGTTATAACCGCTGGGTTGAAATTAATTTGAAAATTATAAGATCGACAATACATCTAAATAATTTGAAATTATTATTTTCTAAAATATTATATTTATAAAAGTGTAAATATATAATAGCAAGACTATTACTAACATAATCACCTTTAGGTACACCTTTAATTTGTTTATAGTTTTTTTCTATTATTACGTATAAAATTTTCTCATAAGACTAAATTAATAAGAAATTTAAATTTCTCATAAGAAATAGAATTATTAAATTTTAGTTTTTTAAAATTAATTAAGATAACCTTAATTAAATCCTCAATATCAGTTAAATTAAACAAATCTTCAAAGTCATATAACTATAATTATTGAAAATCTTTTTAACTTTTATATAATTAATAATATCATATTACTATTTTAGCTGGCCACGGTAGTCTAGTGGCCAAGATCATTGGCTGGCGGTTTTTGTCGAGTCATGGGTTTGATCCTTGATGCCACTTAAGACCAGCCGAGTATCCGGGGCTGATGCACGTTAAATTTGTAGAGGCTCATAGTCCTCCCGTTGGCTCGGTGTCGAAGTTAGAAGAAAAAGATACCAGCTCAGATGCCGTCCTCGTCACTTGACAGAGGCTCAAAATTACGAGGTCCGTAGCCAATAACCCTCATTTTGCTTCTAGTGCGACGTCAATGAAACCAAACCAAATCAAACTATTTTAGTCATAACAGTTTTATTAAAACTATCTATAGTTTTTTATAAAATCTTTTGCAACATTTTATATGCATTAGTTATGCAAGTATTGAAACCATTAGTAGCAATTATAATTTTAATAGGTATTTTTAAATTTACGAATTTTATATATATATATATATATATATATATATATATATAT